>JAWZTI010000817.1:0-20227 GCA_039880955.1 Chlamydomonas urium
ATGAGCGCGGCCTCGGCGGCGGCGGTTTCGGCGTGCAGGCCGGCGCTTTCCGGAACCAGCTCTGCCAGGGGCCCAGCCAGCAGCGCAGCCAGGGCGGCCGAGGACTGCGAGGCGCGGCGGGCGTCAAGCGCCAGGTCGCCCACCAGCACTTCGCGCAGGAGCTGCGGTGAAGGTGCAGGACAGGCGTGGGCGGTTTGCGGGTCGGCAAGGGCAGTGCAAGAGGTGCCGCGGTGTGCAGCACGGGCCAGCAATCAGCAACAGGGACGGCTCAGTTGCTTGTCATTGAGAACCAATGGGCGCGTGAGAAGCTTGCTTGAACAACCGTGATTTGTCTCCTTCGCGCAAGCTGCTCTTCATAACATCCTGGTGCGCTCGATGTGCTGTGTTGGACCTCCTGCGAACCCCGACCCGCAACCTCAAAGTGGCCATCTGAAGCACCCGTGTCCACAAATCACAAATGTTGCTGCTGCCACGCTCCGCGACCTTGGCTCCTGCCTGCCACTGGCTCCTCCATGCCCCTGCGCCCTGTCCCAAGGCTCTGCCTGTACCGCCCCTGTACCTGCAGGTTCCTGACAGCTGCCGCCACTGAGATGGGCTTCACTGCCTCCTTGCACTCGCCCAGCAGCTCAGCACGTCGGGCATCAAGCATCGCCTTCACCTGCACACAACAATCACGCGGGGAGCACAGGCGCCAGTCACTGCTGAGCGGGCAATAAGCAGCACACACTTTCCTAGCAATCTCAATGTGCAGCGATGCGCAACAAGAATGCCACATAACTCAACTGTCCGTGTGTAGAAGCAGCAGGCCAGCCTCCATAGTTGGAGCCTGCCCACCAACCACGCAGTTGCCTGTTGCAAGACCTGCCATCGTCCAAGCGCCTGTAAGCCTCCTGCCTCCTGCCCTCTCACTGCTTTGCCCTTCCTGATCCCCCACCTGCAGGCCTGCCCAGGCAACCCGCCCCTCGCCCGCCCGCCCCTCGCCAGCTCCTGCAATCTGGAGTGTTTGCCCTTCCTGTCCCCCCCTGCACGGACCTGCTCATCCAGGGGCTTGAACACCTTCTGCAGCTGCGCCAGCGCCTCCACAGGCACCTTCATGGCCTCCGGCTCCGCCGCAAGCAGCGGCAGGCTCTCCGTCAGCTGCCACAGCCAAGCCTGGGACGCCGCGTCAGTGCCCGCCTTGCGGATGGCCTCAAAGAAGGAGAAATCGAGGCCGTCAAGGGAGCCCAGCAGGCGGCCGCGCTCACGCAGGGACATGTGCTTCCAGCCACCGCGGCGTTTCAGCTTGGCAATATCCTGCATGGTAACATGGTGGTCGAACAGGTAACGCCTTGAGACGCATATGGTGGCTATGTGCAGGGGGGTCTTGGGAGTAGGGGTGGGGTATGGCAAGCGGGGGTTGGGTCAGGGACAGCGGCCCCTCGTTCCGCTTCCCCCCCTTCCCCCTCCGTTTGACTGCTGTCAGAGCCATGATGTGTTGCAGCAGGTGTAGCAGGACCTGATGCAGGACACCTGCCTGCCCTGGCAAGCCCTGCAGTAAATGCTGCTTTGAAGCTGCTGCTGCCTTGAAGCAAGCACAATGCCGTTGCCGCTGCGCTGCCGTTGCTATCCATGCTACACTCATGCTCGCGCTTAGCGCCTCATCGGCAAAGCCCAAACTCCGATGAGGTGTCAACAACCCAGCATCCGCCATGCATGCCTTGTGTTCGGCCCCAACGCCCTTGCATGGCCCATGCCCACCTTGTTCGCCTGCCCTGACCACTCCGCCAAGCGCGCCAGGTCCTCTACCAGCTGCACCTTGGCTGCCATGGGCAGCTTGGCCCACTCAGCAAACACATGTGCGTGGCCTGAGGCGGCGGCGCCTGCGCCATAGTCCGCCTTGGCACGCCCAGACTTGGCATCGGCCTTGGCTGTGGCTATCGCCTGCTCCAGGGCCTTGAAGACGTAGCCATCATCCTGGCGCGCCTCGTTCTTGGTGCGGAAACGGTACCACTGGCCGATGATCTTCCAGCTCGTGTAAGTGAAGCCCGCGAGGGCGCCGATCTGGCTCAGCAGCACCATCGCTGCGTTGCCCGCTCGCGCCTGCGTGCGCGAACACTGCAACAGGAAGGGCCATCAGGTGTGGACTTGCTGCCTGGACACTCTGGAATGGACTAGGGACTGCTTGCTGTGGTGCGATTGGATGCTGGCGCTGCGAATTCGGGGCTGGAGAGGCAGCTGGGGCGAGGCACGCTGCATTAGCAAGGCCTATCTCCAGCGCTGCATGCTGCCTGGAGTCTGCTGGGCACTGAAAAGGACACGCATCACTGCAATTGGTCATGCACGCCCTTCCGTGTTGACTGTGCACAAACCAAAGCAACCCGATTGCGCCGCCTGCAATTGAGCTTTGCAAACCTGCTTACCCTGTCGGCTAGCTCCCAGAGCCCACGCGTCCGTGTCTCGCTGCTAAGCGTACCCACTCGGCTTGCCTGAACAAATTATATTGCACCCCAACCCCCACACTCACATTTACTGGATATTGTTGGAACCATTGTTGCGTTCCCAACAATCCGTGCCACGGCACATTGCCCCGTCACTATGAGATTGAAGTGATCTCGATATTTTAATGGCTTTATATCACTAGTATTATAATTGAAGGCAACACTTGCAGGTGTCAGCAGTGGTCTGCGATTGCGACCCCTGGGAGTGCACATGGTACTGACTGCACTGCATGTGGGTGAATGGCAAGCAGTCACAAAATACCTGGGACCTGGACTCGTTTGCTGAATCATGAACTCCCTGACCACAGCTAGCCGCACCGTCAAGCAATTCGCTCGGCCGCACGTTCGATGCCGCACGAGCGTCGCAGGCGGAGGTGCAGAAACCTGCAGTGTGGTCAGTGACTGTGCATGTGGCCGCCATGCTCCAGCAGCTGCAGTTCGAGCAAATGGTGGCTCAGCACAGCCACATGCCTTGCCAATCGATGTGCAGAGCGCAGCTGCGCTGTTGGAGCGCTTCCAGCAGACGAAAGGCCTGGTCCATGCCGCGCACCTTGCGTGGACCCAGGTGGGCATGCAAAGCTGTGGCACATCACAAACCCTCGAAGCCACCAGGATGAGTTGGCAGCTGGGCCGAGCAAATACTTGCCGCTGCTGGCCCAGTGCAGGCGATCCGTATAGGCGACACCGTTGTGGATGCTACAATTGGCAATGGTCACGACACATTGTTTCTGGCAAGAGCTGTGGGACCGTCGGGCAGCGTGTACGGCTTTGACATCCAGGTCAGGCCTTGTCTGGTAGCTACAGTCCATGAGGGCGCCACTGCAGATCGTCGTTGGGCGTATGCGGATTTGTGAGCTCGTGCATTGTCCATCCATCTAATGCATTGACTAACGTCATGAGAGTGGCGGAGCAGCCTTCAGCTGTGCTGGAAGTCAATGTCGCTCAACCGCTTGTGTGTGCAGGAGCAAGCTGTTCAGGCGACGCGGCAGCGGCTTGACGCGGAGCTGCTGGTGTCAGAGAAGCCACAGGTGCTCTTGTGACAGAAGTCATGCACATAATGGCTGACAACCACCGCCCAGCACTGCACCAAAATGTGTTTGCGGACGACATTACTTGATTGTGCGGAGGACATTGCATGAAGCAGCCCGCAAATACCGCTGCCTTACACGAGTGGTCTGCGCTTTTAACCGTCTGGTGTGTGCCCCGGGCTGCGACAGGTACACCTAGCCTGCGGCTGCCACAGTCAGCTGCTGCAAGTGCTCCCTGCACAAGCCGCCAACGTCAGCCTCGTCTGCTTTAACCTTGGCTACCTGCCATCGGGTGCGGGCTCTTGGGTAGCTTTGATACACTCACCCCTCTACCACTTGTTGGGCAAGACAAGGGAGGAGTGGCAGGACAACAATAAGCAGGCAGTAAGCAGCAATTAGCAGGAACAAGGGCTTTGTGCCCCTATGCATGTGAAGTGTGGTTGCTGTGTGGCTTGTGCATGCTGACAGGAGACAAAGCGGTGATCACTCGCTCAGAGACAACACTGGCTGCGCTGGAGGGTGCGTTGCAGGTGCGACGGGGCAGGGCTGTCAACCTGCAGACGGGGACATGCAGGCAGGTCTGTGCCTGAGGTGCGTACAGAGTGCCAAGTCCCATAACTCCCATCCCTCACTGCCCTTGTCCCAGGTCGTTCGCCCAGGAGGGCTGGTGAGCATCCTGGCATATGTCGGCCATGCTGGTGGCAACGAAGAGTACCAGGCGGTGGCGCAGAGATTGGCGCAGCTGCCACGCAGGTGGGATGCTGGTGCACGGTGGCAACAGGAGGCAGACATACATTGAGCAGTGCAGGTTGCATCAGATTTCTGGTTCTGACGAGTGCGCTGCTTCTTGTGTGTGCTGCAGGGAATGGTGCAGCACAGAATCCCGGCTGCTCAATGCAAGTGGCGCCCCTGTGCTGCTGCTTGCCTGGAGGGCTATGTAGCATGGACAGGAAGCGGTATGGTGCTGGGACATTGATGGCATGCACCATCGTGTGCACAAGGCAGCTGCTTGCTGACGCATCCGTTGTCAAACATTGCAACAGGCAGGACGCTTAGACCGGCCTTGTATACGCAGGCCAGATGCACATTGTGCGACACGCGTGTGTCTGAACCCATGCGCAGTCAGCACTCCCGAAAGGTAGCGGACCCGCTGAGCAACATTCACACACATTAACACTGCAAGCTTTTGCTCCTCCAATCCAGCGTACTGCGCCTATTGAGCAACACGGCCGCCCATAAGCAACACGCTGACGCCCCGCCTCGGGCAGTATTGCAGCAGTAGGAACACGCCGGCGCAGCCATTGACGAGCTGCAGACAGCCTACGGGCGCTCAGGCGGTTTTGCACAGCTGCCTCCCTGCTGCGCGCCTGCCTAGTCGCGATGCCCAAGCAGCAGTGCACGATGGTAAGCAACACACTCTACTGCCTGCGCGCGCGGTGTCGTGTCGCAACTCTGTGAAGCTCATGAAAATCGTGCAAGCGGGGAGGGCAACAGATCATGTCGGGGTTGCCGATGCTTGCATGTGCACAACCTGCTGCTGACCTGTCCTGCCAACCTTCCAATGCTTGCATGTGTTGCAACATGTGCTGCGCCAGGCTTGGTACGTGTGAGCTAGAAACGCCGTGAGGGCTACAAGCGTAAGATCAGCAGCACACACACACCTGTAGGGATCAGCCAACATGTCGGTCATCAGCGGTTCCTCCTTCCAAGGCTCCATGGCCATGAGCGGCATCAGCCAGTAAGTGCAGGCGCCGACGCCATGCCATGCAATGTGGAGCTCCCCAGGTTCAGCCAGCAGACAGACCAGGCAGACAGTCCGGACGGGCCCTGTCCCTGGGCTGTAGGCATGGCTCAAACAACCACCAGCAGCAGCAAGAAAAGTAACCGTGCACCATGCCCGCCTGTACAGGCAAGTGTTGCCCAAGGACGATGTTAACATCGACGATGATGAGGCGGATATGGATGACGAGCATCACAGCTTTGTGTCTGGCCTCTTTGGGGTAAGGACAGGAGCACTGCATGCCTGTACAGCACTGTACACATGTGTTTCCTGTGTGATGGTGGTAGGCCTCAGACGCCGGCGCCTGATCCCTCAGGCTCAGACTCAGATGGCTCACCCTAGGCTGCGACCTCAGCTCTGCTGAGCCTCGCCCTTCTCAGCTTATCTCAGCCTCAGCCACTCAGCCTAGGGCTGTGTGACGAGATGGCCGAACAGAGTCTTGCATAAAATGATGCCTCTGTCTGCATGTGTGTCTGCATGCAGGTGATCTACACCGTCAGCAGGGTGAGTGTGAACCGTTCACCGGCAATTTCAGGCGTCCGCGGTGCAGTATGGTGCAGCAGCAAGCCTGCACGCAACTGCCTCATGAGGCAGGACCTGGGAAGGCAGGAAAGGCAACGTTGGCAAGCGCACATTGCCAGCACAACACAGGTTGGGCGCTTTGATCCTTGCACTGGAACCTGTGTCCGTAGGAGCGCACGGTGACCTGGAAGTTTGTGGCGTTCAAGGTGTTCCTGGACGCCTGGCAGCTGCTCATGCTGACCGTCAATCCCAACTATGGCTGGACCATTGACGCCTCCTCAAAGTAAGCTTGGAGGGGGCTGGCACTGGGCGCACTGTGTGTGTGTAGATTACAATTTAAGTTCTGAGCCCGCGTAAATCGCTCGGCTGCGTGAACGTCGGCGGTGGTACCCAATCGCGCGAAAAAGTCCACACAAGAGTTTAGAGAGGCATGCAGGGGCAGTCTCAGCAGAAGCTAGGCTGGCTCTGGTCCATCTATCTCCTGTTCTTGAAGCTGCCTCATTCCTCCCCTTGACCCACAAGCTCCACTACATCTGCGCCACAGGCGATCGCCCTCCTCAGGCTCCCACTGTACAGCTGGTTCAAGTCAGAGGCTCCATCTGTTGGTCCCTCCCAACCTCATCTGTCACCCATCTGTTCCTGCACATGGCTGCACTCAAAACACGTGTGAAGGGCATCTCCCAATCTGTCCCCCTCTCTGACTATGCACGCCGCGCACGTGCGCTGCCCTAGTGGCACGCTGAAGCGTGCGCCTTGGGTCACCGGTGTGGGCAGTGCGCCCAGCCGGAGTCTGAGGTTGGCCTGCACCCTTCTGCATGCGCTGCAATTGGTGCACCCCTGTGCATTTTCTAGTACCTTCCCAGCTGTCGGCTCCCCAGCTACCCCAGCTGGGGGCCACACCAGCCTGCAGGGGGGCCCCAGCTGGGGGCCGCGCCCTCATTGACCAGGCATGCTGCACATGCTTGAACATGCTTCACATGCTCGCTGTTTGGCTGCTGCCTCTACTGCCCCAGGTGGTGGTACGCGGTGTCGTTCATCCAGCTGCAGGACTTCTTGCGGGACCGCGGCCTCACCTTCTTCCTAGTTTGCCTCTACATCTTCGAGGCGCTGCTGTTCGTGGTTGTGGGCGTCTGCATCTGGGTGGCTTGGTCGGTGAGTGCTAGGTCAGAAGGTCCTGAGAAGCTGCAGCTTGTTGGTGCGCTTGTAGTGCATGGCTCATGCTTGTAGGCTGCCCACTTGGCCTTGGTGGATCCGGCTTTGAGCCAGCGGTGGTGCTGCGCCCGGGCATTGGCCCACTTTCTCCGCCAGGCGTGTGGTGTGGCCTGCATGAATGCCGGCTTCCTTGCAGAAGGACTGCAATGCTAGGAAGCAGCTAGCTCACATGCGGTGCTCAGCATAGAGGACAGCGTGCTGAGTGTGCCTTGCTGCCACGCCTTCTGCACCTGCTGCCCGCAGTTTCGTAACAAGAGGTTTGACCACGTGTGGTGAGTTTTGACGGACACCTGGACCTAGGGCCATACGAATGGGTGGACCACATGCATGAGTTGCAGGGTACAAAAAGGGAAAGGAAGGTTGTTTTTGGGTTCCTAGCCCGAGCCCGTGACAGTTCACCACCTCACCATGCGCTTGCCGCTTGCGGCTGCCGCAGGCCCATCACCTTCCTGAGATGGTTTGGGGTCATCTTTTTTCAGGTATGTGCATGTGGGCATCAACACTGAGCAGCCGGGTGGCTCCGCATACGCAGGTGGCCACCTCGGTGCGTTCACTCACTTACCACGCCTCGCCGCTTGCACCCGTTGCTACTGTGCAGATGCTAGACGTTGCGTCCATGAACCTAATCCTGATGACGATGGATACATACTACTTCGGAGCGGACGCGACACAAGTGTTTTACCACAATGAGTTCCCTGAAGTATGTGAGTTGGGAGCTATAGCTAGCCAGCTAGCTAGCTGGCTTGCTTTGATGTCTGCTGTCTTGCGCAGTCATGACCACCTTGCGCATGCATGGGTGCGGCATCGAACGAGGGAAGAGTGGCGTCTGAGCTGTTCAAGCCCACAAAGTATGCGATGAGCCACCAATGTTGGCCAAGCCTAAGCTGGCTGCTTCACACTCCCTGCTCATATGGCGATTCCACAAGTTGGCTGCTATCCTTTAAACTACACGTGCGGTTATGGCCACCGCAAGGGAGGCTGCGCCCCTGCTGCTGGTACTGCTGTCGCACCCTGCTGCTGGTACTGCTGTCGCACCCTGCTGCCGGTACTGCTGTCGCACCCTGCTGCTGGTACTGCTGTCGCACCCTGCTGCTGGTACTGCTGTCGCACCCTGCTGCCGGTACTGCTGTCGCATCCTGCTGCTGGTACTGCTGTCGCACCCTGCTGCCGGTACCGCTGTCGCACCCTGCTGCTGGTACTGCTGTCGCACCCTGCTGCTGGTACCGCTGTCGCACCCTGCTGCCGACGCTTGTTTTGCTGCCTCCTGCTCCTGCAGACATCGTTTCGATGCCATACATCATTCATGTCATCATATCGGCCATCTGCCTCGTCATTTTCACAGTGCTGTCGTCATTGTTCTCGGTGAGCAGCTCCGTAGCAAGCCCTACATGCCTTTCATCTCTGCCTTGGCTCCACTGTGGTTCTGTAATTTCCCTTTGCAACCAACTGAATCAACTTGCCACTGCTGACAAACAACAGGGGGGCAGGGGCAGGGGACGAAGGGCAGGGGCATTAGGGGCAAGTTACAGGCGGCGTGGAGCGTTGGGAGGGCCAGGGGCAAGACACAGGAGCTGTGATGCAAGAGGCAGCAGGTAAGGGAAAGCAGCGCTCGATTGATGGGCGGCTGAGAAGCAGGGGGCAGAGGATATGGGGCGTCAGTACCCGTTTCTGTATTGATGCCGCTCTGTGTGCTTGTTCTGCATCGGCGCTGCTTACAAGCTCCTATTGCGAGTGGCAACAGCCAGCACATCTCCAGGTCATTCCCAGCACATTCCCATGCGTGCCTGCCTGTCTGCATTCCGCCTCCCTGGCAGATGGGCGAGATGGAGCTGAACATGGTGTCAAACAACATGCTGGCCATGGCCCACACAAGGGTGGAGGTCATCAGCTTCCTGCTCAAGTTTGTCATGACATGCGCAAGCGTGTTCCTGCAAAGCACGGACAACGTAAGTCACTGCCATTTGAAAACCCTGAGACCTGGAAAACATATGCGCAGTTGCAGCGGTCCTTCACTGGCGTTGATGAGGTGTCACGTTTGTTGGGTGTCACCTGCGACAGGTGGTGGTGTGTTTTACAGTTGTTTAGGGCGCCGCGAGGGCGCATACAACCCCTGTCCCAAATGGGCCAGGATTTACAGGCTCATGACCGAAAGTGGCTCGAAGGCCTTCCCCGCAAGCAGGGNCACCCGAAGTCTAGAAACCATACCCGAAACAGGATCCTTCCGCAATGGGAATCGAACTCGTGACCTCTGGAAAAGTACCAGGGTACTTCTGCCCTCTCTAGCAGTTTAACGTCGTGCTGAGGACAAGTGACCTGTGACAAACTGCATTCATTGCATTGGCATAGAGTCGTGGAGCCTAAATCAGTGTCGGAGTCCAGGCTTGGTGCCAAGCGCCCTGCGTTCACCTTGTCCTGTAAAACTGACGCGTCTTGAGTAGAGCACCTATGGTGTTAAAAATGATTGTGCACGCCTCCTCATCTCACATGCACCTGATGTGTGCACCTTGCAGAAATGGCTGTCGATTGTGTACCTCGTGGCGTCCTGGTTGCTTGTGTTCATCAACGTCAAGTGGGTGCCCTGCTACTACTCCTGGATGAACTACATCAGGGCTGGAACCTATGGAGCAGTCTTCTACAGGTAAGCTTCCAGCTGCAGCTTGTGCTGTGCCAAGCTGTGCAGAGGCTTTGTCAATAGCAGGTTGAGCCGTCACCTGACAGGCTTCCTGGCAGGCTGACGGCGCTCAGTTGTCAGCCTGCACATCTGCAGTTGCCAGCTGGCACTCTTGGAAAACCAGGGACGCAGCACGCGGTTGAGAATGGTTGCACGCCTTTCCTCAGGCTTGACAGGCAGCCTAGTCAGCTCACATGCTCGCTCCCAGCCTGTCACTCTAGCTCTGAGTAGCACTTCCCACCACCCACACATATGCAACAACCCGTGTGCCAAGTTCAGTGGTGAGCAAAGCGCAAGCTGCCCATGATTTGACCAGCCTCTTACATTACATGCCTTGCAATACCCGCATCAATATGTCTACTTCAGTCCCAGGCTGGCTTGCGTTTTGCCCATGACACAGGCAAGCGAGCCTAAACCTTCACACTTTGTTGTCCACGATGCCCTCCCCACCCTCTCTGCCGCCCCATGAGAGGCTTTCCTCATTCCACTGCTGATGGCCTTCATCACCTTCGCCTGTGTTTTTCCCTGCCCCCTCCCAGTGCCCTCCTAATGGTGCTCCTGGTGTTCCAGCCAGGCGTTGACGCCAACGACAACGCAGCTGTCAGCAGCTGGAACCGCACCCTGTCGCTGGCGCTCATCATTGGCATCGTGCCTGTCGCTGCCCTGTTCATTCTGGCGGCGTACCTGCGAACCTGGTACTTCACCGTCGTGGTGGTCAGGCGCTTCCAGTGAGTTTCAACTTGCGTGCCATTTCTGATGTGCAGGTTCAGAGCAGGGGGTTCGCAGCGAGCATGTTGCGTAGAAATTGGGGCTTCAAAGAAGGCCACAGTCACGTCTGTTCGCGCACCTGGTACTTCACCGTCATGGTGGTCAGGCGCTGCGGGTTCTCACATTGGCAGCAGGGGGCTTGCAAGGGGCCAGCGCAGTGCAGGTTTGTGTGTGATGTCCTATGCACCGACCTTGCGGCTGAACGCCAACAGTGTGCACATAATCACAGGAGCTCGCAGAGAATAGAGTAGGCGGTCAGTAAGTTGGCCACAAGGCCTTACCCTTCAAATTGAGAGGGTGCCGCCTCTAAGTGTCATCCTCGCCTTGCTGGCGTGGGAATGCACGCCAGCGTGCCTGCAAGCCGCCCACGAGAAACCATTGCCTCATCTCAACCTTGCAATGTGCCCTCCTGATTTCCCATACAGGAACGCCGAGCCTGGAATGAAGTCGACCAAGATTCACGTGTTCAAAGATGCCCTGGAGGTGGAGATCGCTGCCCGCTGCTGCCGCAAGTGGGTGGAGCCTGATGTGCTGGACGACGCTGCTGTGCAGCTGGCAGGGCGGGTGCTGGAGGCAGGGCAGCAGCAGCTGGGCAACCAGCCCTACATGTCCATCCTCTTCTCCAGCTACCACATCGATGTTCAGGTGGGTCAACTGTGGGTAGGGTACGCTCCGATTCCAGGTCACAGGGTGCAAGTGTGGAGGTCACACGAAAGCTTCAAGCCAGATCTGGACGTGTCTAGACACATCGTAAAGGGAAATGTAAAGGTAAAGGTGATACGCCCTGATGCGCTCTGACACGTCTTGCTTACTATTGCTCGACTCCGATGCTGGTGCTGTCTGCAGGGGAGCTTCCAGACGGGCCTGCTTGAGCTGAAAGCCGCGAAGAAGCTCGACCCCTCATTTCTGGAGCAGTTTGCCATCTTCAGCCGCGAGCAGCAGCTGACGCAGAAGGCTGCGAGAGGGGGCAAGGGCAGCGAGGGCGAGGACCTGGTGTCGTACGTGGAGCAGCAGCACGACTACAGGTGAGGGTGGTGTGTTTTACAGTTGTTAAGGGCACCGCGAGGGCGCATACAACCCCTGTCCCAAATAGGCCAGGATTTACAGGCTCATGACCGAAAGTGGCTCCATAACCAAACCGAAACCATAACCGAAACAAAACCCGTCCACAATGGGAATCGACCTCGTAACCTCTGGAACAGTGCTGAGGACCAGGAGGGGAGGGGGAAAACGTCAGGTTGACCAGCTAACTGCAAGCAAGCCATTATCACAAGGCTCATGTCGTGGTCACAGCTGCATAGGGGGGGTGCCTAGCGGGGGCCAAGCTGCCCCCCGCTGCTTGAGCGCGGGGGCCTTTCAGCCTCTCTTCCTGTCTTCCTGTGGTTCCCTTCTGTGCCGCTGCTTCCCTTGTTTCCCCCCTCCGCCAGTTCTGGTGGCTCCCTGTAACCCCCTCTGTCTCTGTCTGGGGGGTGCGCATTCCTACTACACACACACACCTGTAACGATCTCTCTCTCTCTCTCTGCTGTCTCCAGTGCTGCGTTGCTGTGACCATCTTCAATGAATTTCTATACACCCCTCGCAGGCTGGCTGTCAAGGTGCACAGGGAGGCGCTGCTGGCAACGTCCGCCTTCTGGAAGACTCTCATGCACCCAGAGGTGTGCGGTTGGAGCACGGGAGCGGGGTTCACAAAGGGTGACAGAAAATGTGGGGGTGAGCTGTGCACAACGCAGGTTTCACAGTCTGGGAGATGTCCTCACGAGTCCTAGACCTCACCCAGGATGAGAATAGGACTATGTGAATAATATAATATGATTCACGCTGTTGAAGTACGTTCACACTGTACTTCCGGGACAGGTCGTGGGCCTGGCGCCCAGTAGGAGAGGCTGCCAGCTGAGCGCTGCTTGTACTGCTGTCCTGCAGGTCAAGTTTGTGGCGCTGACAAAGGCGGTCGCTGCCTTTGACGTGGCGGTCAAGCACGCCGATGTCATGTGAGTTGAGCAGGGCGGTGACAAGAACAGGAGCAGCGTCAGGCACTGGAAACAGGCAGCAACTGAAAGGGGGGGGGGNGGGTACAGGAGCAGAGGCAAACCAGCTTTGATGCATTTTCCGTGGCAGCTGGCAAGCCCAGCAGTTGCTGACTGATCACATGCTTTTTGTCTTTGAATGCACCTTGTGCAGGTACCGCAACATGTTGCAGGTAAGCACATGTCCTCTTGTGCTGTGGGACAAGTAGGGCGAGGTGTTGTGCAGCAGGCGCCTGGATGTAGCCCTGCTCTGTTGCCCTGCACCAGACAATGCGCTGCTCTGCCCTTGCGCCCATTTCCGTTTGCACAGCGCCACCCCGAGAACTGGAGGCTGCTCAGGATGTATGCAAAGTTTGTTGAATTCATTAAGAACGACCCGGTAGGTGTGGTGGAGTTCCAGCATGCAAAACTGTAGGAACGGCACGACTGCCAGGGCCTGCCAACAGATGTGCCCTTGTGCTTGCCGGCTCTCACCCCTGCCCCATCCCTGCTGCTGCAACGCTGTGCAGTGGGGCGCTGCCAAGTGGAATGCGTGAGTAGGGGACGCGGGCAGCAGTCAGAAAGCTTTTGTGACCAGCGACCAAAGGGCAGGGCAGGCAAAGCTTGGCAGGCACATCATGCCTTCATGGCTTGCAACCAGTCCCTAAAACTGACGCTGAACACACCTTCTCCTGGCTGATGCAGGGAGGCGGACCGGCTGTGGGAGGAGGAGGAGGATGACAAGCACAACCTGTTCAACGTCCGGGACCTGGCGGAGAAGGATGAGCGCATGGCCAACCTGGTCAAGTACACAATGGTAGGTGTTGATCTCACCTTGACTACTTCGGGGAGGTGGGTGAGGCTGCTGCTTCCTGCTGGCTACCCTGGGGCGTGGATGGCCTCAGGAGGCCAAGGGATGGTCAGGAAAGCCTCTGGCCAGGACTGTGCAAGGGGCTGAGGGCAAGGGCAAGGGACGGAGATGGTAAGCAGGCCTTCTAGGCCTCTCTCCCCGTGCTCTCACGGCATCACCAGCCATTTTTGCCTGCCTCAATCCCCCTTCCTCACCCTCCCCACACACCATGATCATGCCTCTGCAGGAGGACACCAGCAAGGGAGTCATCATCATGAATGCGCAATGCATCATGGGCTTCGTCAACAAGACTGCCTGCCAGATGTTTGGCTACGATGTCCGAGGCCTGAGGGGGCAGAACGTCAACGCCCTGCTGCCAAGCCCCTTTGCCGAGCAGGTGCGTCCAGCTGGCTGAAGTGTGTACAAGATTGTGGTGGTGTGACTTGGAAGATACTGCATGCAGCTGCAACAGTGCAACCTTGCGATGATAGGGTCGCAAGCAGCGTGAGAGGCCGTGCAACAATGCAGCCAGTCATTGATTTTCCTGTTCCCGAGTCAATCCGCAGCATGATGGCTGGGTGCGTGCCTACACCAACTCGGACCGCAGCTCTCGGCCACTGGAGCGAACCGCCAAATGGGTGGCCATGGTAAGAGCTTAACTTCTAACTCAAGCACACTGTCTGCACCTTGTACGGCGCTGAGCCTGGCTTCAATACAGCCCACTTTCAGCACAGTCAGTCAGTCTGGTGCTGACAGTATGACAGATGGGCAAAGCCAATATAGGGATGCACACCCTGCTCCGCCTCCACCACCTCCTTCTTTACAACACCCCTTGCGATACCTTCCGCCTTGCGCTTCCATCTGCGCAGCACCACGATCGCTATGTGTTCGGCGTGCAGCTGTGGATCGGCAAGATCTCGGGGTCGGGCATGGACTGCATGTTCATGGGCACGATTGAGCCGCTGCCAGTGCCCAACAACACCGCGTTTGCATGGGTTCTTGGCTCCGGTGTTCTAGTCAGCACCGACAACGTCTTCTCAGACTGGTTTGCCTACAGGGCAGAGGTGAGGGGAGCAATCACATGGCATTCTGAGGATTCTCGAGAAAGTAACAGGTGGTTTGCAGGGGGCAGGGGCTCACACAAAAGGCAGTGGTGAGGGGAGCAATCACATGGCATTCTGAGGATTCTCGAGAAAGTAGCAGGTGGTTTGCAGGGGGCAGGCGCTCACACGCAGGGCAGTGGTGAGGTGAGCAAATCCATTTGTTTACGAGGGGACTGCCAAGGACCTGACTGTGGCTTGCAGCAAGGCGGTGCAAAGTTGGCGGTGTCTCGATGCTGAGCAACACCCCGTTGTGTGCTGTTTGGGTTTGTCACAACTTCTTGAAAACCTTTTCCTTGCTCCCAGCGCGATGGAGCACCCCTAGGAGCACCTCCAGGCTGTTTGCACTCAGCAGGCTGTTTGGGTATAGCTCAAAAAGGTCAAGATCAAGATGATACGCATCAAGGAAACGCTCCCTAGGGGGTGGGGCTACGATGTGACTAGCTAGGTATAGCTTGAGGCTCACCCTGGCTGCTACCCTTGCAATTGCTCCCCACAGGACCTTGCTGGTGTGGACATGGCGAGCCTGATTGTGGAGGAGCACGTTCTGCAGGAGGCGCTGAAGGCTGGCCTTGCAATGGATGCCGCCAAATACCACTCTGGTGCGACTCCAGCTAGAGGACTGTTGGTCAAAGAGTGGTGGTGCTTGTTACAGTTGTTTGGGGCGCCGCGAGGGGGCGCATACTACACATGCACCAACAGGTCAGGATTAACAGGGTCACATAGCGCCTGCAGGACCGGATCTGTGGCTGGGCAAAGATATTGGGTGCGTGTTGCTCGCATCAGAGTGCTTGCGGCTGGCCGTGTGCAGCTGGCCATGTGCAGCTGGCCATGTACAGCTGGCTGGGTGGCGGTCTTGAGTGCAGGTGATACAGGTGGCTCACATCAGGGTGCTTGCAATTTGCTGTGTTTGTGTGTTGGGGAGCGGCAGTGCACGCCGGTTGGGGCACGCACAGCGCGCAGGGTGATCGCTCAGGTGCACTCGCATGCACCAAGCACCCTGTTGCAGCCAGTACCTTACCCCTTGTTTGCCTCTGCAGCCATGTCGCAAAGTTCCTGGTAGCAGCGAGCTCAGCAGTCCTTGGGGGGATGGCAATGATGAATAGGACCTCCGCCCGATGCCGCCAGGATACCCCCCTGGTACCGGCATGAAAAGGGACTCACAGGCTCCCGACCCTGCCCCCCCTTGACACGCAGTTTCGCTGGCGATCGCAAGGGCACACCCCAAAACTGCAGGAGTTTTTTGCACTGATATCGAAAATGGCTCACAGGCTCCCGACCCTGCCCCCCCTTGACAGGTAGCCTCGCTGGCGATTGCAAGGGCACAAAGGACCCCTGCCCAAAGATTGGAGGAGTTCTTGGTATTGACACAAAGTGGCTCCAACGCTCACGACCCTGCCCTTCCCCGACAGGCAGCCCTGCTGGCGACGGCTCCGATGGTGGGGTGGAGGACTGCAAGATTGAGAACATCCAGATCCGGCACAAGTTCGCGGGCCCCATCCCCTGCAGCATCACCATCAGCTACGGAGGTGTGGGCCAACACCACCTATTCATACTTTCCATCACACGAGCGCGCCAGTCGCAGCTGCCGATGATTGTGACGGACCATAAGGGCAAGGTGAGCGGGCACAGCAGGCTAAGCCCTGGGGCTTGCGCTACACTGTCTTGCGTCCTTCCTTCCTACCTTCCTTCCTTTCCTTTTTTCTTTCCTTCTTTCTCTCTTCCTTCTTGCCAAAAGACCTTTGTTAAGTCTGCCGCACAAGGGTGGCGGTGTCTGTCGATGTGGCGGGGGTTATGGGCGTCTGGTGTCAGGCAAGCATGCTATGTTCACAGCAGCGCTTCCTCCCTCTTACTGTTAAGTGATGTGTGACTGCCTGTCCATCAAACCTTTACCTCCCTCTGACTGTTAAGTGATGTGTGACTGCCTGTCCATCAAACCTTTACCTCCCTCTTACTGTTAAGTGATGTGTGACTGCCTGTCCATCAAACCTTTACTTCCTCCTTGCATGAGAACCGCCCTGAAGCACTGCTGGTGAAGTCCACACCCCTCGGACCTTTGCCACGTGTGTGGGCGTACCCCTGCCTCCTTGCCCCATGGATGGGAATATTCCTGTTCCCTTGCCCCAACAATAAATATACGCATGCCCCCTTGCCCCATGAATGGGAATATTCCTGCCTGCACATGTGCCATGCCTCCAAAGACGTGGCAACGACACAGGGTAGCAACGCTGATGTGAATGTCTCTGCCTTCTCGCCTCACCTTTGAGACTATTCCCGCCTGCAGATCTGCCATGCCTCCAAGGACATTGCCACGACGCTGGGCTACACAGTACCTCTGCTCATGGACGACCTGAGCACCAGGCTGTGGGACGTCATCATCCCCCAGCCATTCGCGCAGCTGCACAGGGTGCACGTTAGCGTGAGTTTGAGAGGGTGTGGGGCAGAGATGCAGTGTGATTCGTTTCGCGTGGTATAGGGAGGTTGCAGCGGCAGGATGCAGGGAGCTTGGTCATTCCCTGCCTGCAGGCGCGTGCTGCTGAAAAGCACTGACTTGGCGATTTGTTGCGTACGCTCCTTGCCCTTCCGACATGTGCTCAAATGTTGTACAATTGAAAGGCGTTCCATTCAGATCTTGGGTGTGGCCTCACACCGTGTAGCATGTCTGTTCCTCTGCGCCTGTGCCACGCAGCAAGAGCTGCTGACCAAACAGCTGATGCCGCCCTTCTCCTGCCGCACGGGCCTCACGATCTGCGTCAACGCCACCTCACCGCAAGTAAGCTCCACGTTCGGCTGCAGCCGCTTAATCAAGCTTTAAGCGTATGTATACATAGCTTGCTTTAGCCGCTGCTCGCCCCACAGTCATTCACAGCACCCAATGCTCCAGCTCATATGAGCCCAAGCCTCGACGCCAATGACACAAGTGCTTTCACACATGCTTTCTCATGTTCACGCCCTCGGCCGCCACCCGTTGAAAACGCTGTCCGCCCACCCTCGGGCGCTATCCTCTGCCCCCGCTGTTGTCCGCAGACCCCCAAGCTTAATCTTGTGCGCGTTAACCCTGACAACAGGGGCGCACGTGCCTGTCAAACCCTTGGCCACCACCCTCTAGCCACAGGCTCAATCCTGCTGTCCCCCAGCTCAAGCCCTCCTCAAGCCCTCCTCAAGCCCTCCTGACGCCCTCTGCACGACCTCCTCCGCCCNNTCCTCCTCACGCCCTCTTCACGACCTCCTCCGTCCCCGTCGCACAGGGCCCCCAGCTCAAGCCGGTGAAGCTGCGCGTGCAGGCGCGGCGACGCGACGAGGGCGACATCTGCAACATCATCACCTTTGAGAAAAGCAGCATCACTCAAGCCCTGGACGAGCGGAGGCTGTCGCTCATCATCGACGAGCACGGGACCATCTTCCAGGTTGGGGGGAGCGCGCCCGCGCTGTTCGGCTTTGACCCCGGGAACCTGATCGGCAAGCCGATCGGCAGCGCCGTCGACGTGTTCAAGCCCGGGGGTGAGCGGTGGCGGGAGGAGAGCGCAGCAGGGGCAGGAGGGGCTAGCTGGGGGGACAGGGTGGGGGAGCACGCTTATTCCCAGCCAGCTCTTACAATGGCTGTGACAATGGCAGACAGTAATTACCATCATTCACCGTCATATCCTATATTGCTGGGCAGCCAAAGCTCACGCTTGCTTACACTTTGTTCCTGCTTCATTGAACGCAGATGCGGACGAGCCCATGGACGAGACATCCATGCAGGAGTACGCGCAGGATGTCATTGTGGAGCTGACAAAGCTGTGAGTGGCCCCACACTAGTGTGGAGCCCACACAAGTGTGGTATCACGCGTCGATAGGCCTGGACCTGCCCACCCCTGAAATGCCACAACGATCAGAACTCCGGCCATTGCCTGTGCAGGCCTGACAGTATTGGCACACGTGGTCCTGCCGGTAGCTTAGCTTTAGGGTGCAGGGGCTATGATAAGGCTACGATTTCACGCCGCTTGCTGACCCTGGTGCTGCCTGCACAGCACTGCCCCTTCTTGCTGTTGGCATGGGCTCGCTGCTTCGGGCACACAGCAGCCTCTTCCCCGCCCACCACCTCTGACGCCTCCGCTGCCGCCCTTCCTCCGCTGCCGCAGGTGCCTCGAGAACCCCGACACCGCTTTCCGTGTCGGCGTGTCGGCGCCGCTATCACCGGCCCCTACCGCTGACGGTGTGCGCCGCAGATCGCACCTGTACGATGCCATCACAGCGCACATGCACAGCAAGGGGACGCGCGCGGCGGTTATGCAGGTGAGGGCTGGCGGCTGGAACCTGACAGCCGCAGGTGCAGCTGTGGTGCCTCTCACTGCACTGACAGATCTGTCTAGACCTTGCCGCTATTGTGGGTGATCTGACAGCAGTCAACAGCAGCAGGGGCAGCGCCATATTCATTGCCCAACCCTAGTCCTGAAGCACTTGAGCCTAAGCTGATCAATCCAAGCTGAGCTGAGTTAATCAATATATGTTCATCGTGTCGACTAAGGCATGGCCTGGGCTGTCATGCAATGCAGGTGAAGCTACACATGCCGGATGACTTCATGCGGCAAGTGTCAATCAAGCCGGTCGCCAAGCAGCAGAGCAAGCAGGTACTAGCTAGCACCTGCTATTTGTAATACACAGTCCTAGGGGGCGAGGGTTCATAGGACCCCATGCCCAGGGTGGGCGGTACTGCCCCGCTTCAACCTCCAAAGGTGTAGGGGAGGAACTGCGTTTTACAAGACAGGCACAGCGAGGGCGCACAGGAATCTTGCCTCTTCTCGGCAGGATTCCCTGGTACCAACATCATAAGGGGCTCATGGTACTTTTGTCCACTGCCTGCTGCAGCTTTGCATCTGGGAGGGCCCGACTACCTCGCGTCGGCGGGATTCCCTGTTACTAGCGTTTCCTTTTTTCTCTCTCCTTCTCAGAGCGTTATCTTCCCACCGCCTGCCGCAGATTTGCATCCGCAAGGGCCTGACCTGAAGTTGGCAGGATTCCCTGATACCAACACTGCAAAGAGCTTATAGTACTTGTTTGCCCACTGCCTGCCGCAGGTCCGCGTCCGCGAGGGCTCGGCCTTGGCAGCATCAGGCGATCTGGATGCTCCCCAGAAGCTGCCCACATCAGAGCTCAGCAAGCCAGCAGACGCCGACCCAGCGGCAAAGGGATCCCTGCTGTCAAGTGGCAGAGGGACGGCAGCGGCGGCACCGGTTGCAGCAGCGGCAGCAGCAGCGGTAACAGGGGTGCCTTTGGCGGCAGGGGCGGCAGGGGTAGGGGCGGCAGCGGCAGGGGCAAAGTCAACGCAGCCGTGGCATCCAGGGCTGCAGGTTGAGATCCTTCTGTGGCGGGTAAGTCAAGTGTGTATGGGCTGGCGATGGGAGCTCTGTCAGTCCTGCACCAAAGTATGTGGCTGCACATGCAGTACAGACGCCAGGCGTTCATGAAGGCTGACCCCCACCGGTGTGCCCAAATACACACTGTCAGCCTGCACATTGCAAGTCAGGTCAGAGTCGATTCCCAACACTCCTTGCCCTGCCCTGAACTCCTCCGCCCCCCTGCCTGCTCTGTTCCGCTCAGGTTGACCTCCTGTCCGGTGTGCTAGAGCTGGACCCTGAGGGTCGCGTTACCAACACCAGCGAGGTACCCCTCAACCACCCGGGCCTGCTCCTGGGACTGGCATCAGAGCGGCTGGTGGGGCTGCATGTGTCAGACATAATTCCTGCCATGGCGGGCCGTCCGCTGGCGCACGTGTTCCTGCCGCAGCTGGGGGCGAGTGATGGCAACACAAGTGCAGGTAAGGGGGCGGGGG
>JAWZTI010000818.1:0-10336 GCA_039880955.1 Chlamydomonas urium
GCTGCGGGGCGCCGCGCCGGCCGTCGGGGCGTGTGGCGTCGACGCGGCCGCGGTGCTCACGGGGGGCAGGCAGGCGCTGAGCGAGCTGCGGGGCGTGCAGCTGTTCAAGTAGGGCCTGGGTGTAAAGAAAAGGAGGAGGAGCTGCGCCCTTGGGCGTGAGTTACGCAAGGGAGTGGTCCGCAGGGGACCTGCCGCCACACTGTACCGCCAGGAGAGGTCCCGAGGCCTGGGTAGCAGACCCTGGGTACCCCTGGGAACTTCCTGGGTAGAAGACTCAGGGAGTTCATGCACCATGCGCAGCTATTCAAGAAGGGCCTGGGTGATTGACCCAGGGAGTTCACTCAACGTCCGCAGCTGCTCAAGTGGGCCTTGGGTAGTAGGCGCAGGGAGGTCAGGTGCTGCGCCCCATGCAGCTTGCCATGTAAGGCTGGTTTCCTGTTTGCAAGGCTCTGGCAAACAGGGTGCGCTGAGCCTGCCCTCACTCTGCGACAAGTCTGTTGAGCAGCTTAGTAGGCTGCTGCTGGGAAGCAGAGACGAGGGGCCCTGCACCATGAAGTGCTCCTCAAGGAAGGCTCTTAAAAGGAAGGGAGGATGTAGAATTGGAGGGGGGAAGTGTGGGAAGGGTAAAAGTGAAAGGCGCGGGGTGCAAGCGCAGGGGCGCATGTCGGGGTGCACATAATTTACTATGCATCCCTGTACAGTTTACCAGGGCAAGTCAACCATAACAGCTGCACCTGGCTTGACTGCTTATCCTGTTTGTGTGCTGTTGGGCCTTTTTCGAATTGTTTTCATTTCTTGGTCTGCGCGTAGCTTCCGCCTTCTGCCAGGAGGGCCCGGGTAGCAACTGAAACATACTGCGGCCTGACGAGGGCTGAAGCTAGAACACCTTTCGTTTGCAAGGCAGCCCCTTGACACCTGGGGGCAAGGAGGCATCTGTCCATGAGCGGATTGCTCTTTGTCACACATTTGTTCTTTCTGTGTTGACGCTGTTGTTGAATGTGTTTATGGGGTTGTGGGGCGCTGGTTGCACGCATATACACTGTAAAGTGACTCAACAAGGATAAATTGACGACCACGCAGCCTCAACTTATCAGGGGACTGAGGGGGCCAGTTTCTCATTACCTGCCCTACTGGGGTTCTGTATAGGGCCTACATACTAAAGGCTGTGCCGTGCCTTGCTGCTTGGCCAAGCTGAGTCAGCTCTCTAGTTCTACAGCTACCGATCCCGGCACCCAATGGCCGTCGATGGAGTCCGCGCTAACAGATGTGGGCCACTGTGGACACCGCGGACGCTGTGGCCCCTGTCCTTGAATTCATGCGTTGCGCGAGTGGGGTTGCGTGAGGCCTCGTAGCCTGACAAAATGTCAGGCTCACGCGGAACAAGGAAACAAGGAAACAAACATGCGCTGAGCTGAATAAGCTATGCCTCCTCCAATAACTCTCATCGCAGGAAAGCTTGCTCTGCCATCCTGCAACAGCTCAAGCTCCCTGTGTTTCCGCGTGGACACCTTGCTGCGCACCCTTCGCCCCTGCTACCCACTGAAGGGCAGACGACTCAGCCCGCAACGTTGAGGCGGAAGCCGCGACTACAGGTGGCGCCGCGACCTCACACTCAGGACAGCATGCGCTGCCACTCCTTTACCAGCTCAAGCACCCGTTGTTCCTGCTTCTTGTTGTGTGGCCTCCGCCCCTGCTGCCGCTGGCAGGACAGACGGTTCAGACCCTGGCGTCAGGGCAGCAGCGGCGGCTGCGGATGGCGGCACGTCCCCAATCACAGGACAGCATGCGCTGCCACTCCCTTGGCCGCTCAAGCGCCCTTTGATCCCGCCTTGACCTCCTGTTGTGTCCCTGCTGCTGCTGGCAGGACAGACGCCTCCGCCCCTGGCGACGAGGCAGCAGCGGCGACTGCGGGTGGTGCCGCATCAGCGTACACCTTGGCAATCTCGGGGTGCAGGGCCGCCGCCTGACGTAATAGCCCCAGCTGCTGGTAGTATTGCCTAAGGGAGGAGCGCAGGGGGCTGCTCATGATGTGGATGGACGCTGCCGCCGCCGACATGTGTGCCTGCAGGAAAGACGGTGGGATGCGAGGGTGAGAGGTCCAAAACGCAGTGCCTCAGCTGCAGGGGGCTGCTAAGTGAAGTACTTGTGCAAATTGTTTGTGCTCGAATCTCGTATTGCGTTGCCTCCCTTGCCACGCCCTGCCATTACAGCTACACCTGCTGTTCTAGCCTACACTCTCCCCGCCTACTTGCCAAACTGGCCATCGACTCCTTGCCCCCCCCCCCAACCAATTTCAAACATATCGAAATTCCGCCCGGCATAGCCTGCAAGGAACCATCAAATAAACACCCCAACAAACAGTCACCGTGCTACCCCAACGTCGCACCTTGGCAGCTGCAGGAGGCATCTCAGCCCCCAGCCAGGCATAAACCCCTACACTCTCCGCCAGCCTCCCCGGCAGCATGTGCTCCAGGGTCTGACCTGGGGCCAGGCCCCCTTGGCCGTCCGACAGCCAGTCAGACAGGCGATGCAACAGCGCCTGGACGGTTGGCCGTTGCGCCCAGCTGGAGGCGGCGGTTGGTTGGGGCAGTAGGGTTGCGCAAGAGGACAGGAAGGAGATGAGGTCCAACGGGCGGCAATGCTTTGCATGTGCCTGTGGTGAGGAGGGCGGTGGGCAAGGATGGGCGGAAGATGTTTATAAGCAGCAGGGTTGCGCAAGAATGAGAAGAGGTCCAGATATTGTGCGTGTGCCTGTTCCTACATACTCAATGCAGCTGGCATACACACAGGTGAAGACAAGACGTCAATTCTTTGAAACCTATGACTTACCTCAATGTGAGCCGCCAGCATGCCAAGCACCTGCTCCGACAACCCCTGTTGCCCAGCGCCTCCTTCTGCTGTAGTGGAGATTCCTGCGGCATCCCTCCCAAGATGCTTCCTCAGGAATCTGAGCAGATCCGCAACGTCATGGGGGGAGTAAGCGACGAGGCGCTTGCGTACGTCCGCTGCTGCCGCCGACACGATGTCATTAGGCAGGGGCATGCCAAGGCGGGAGGCAGATACCAGAATGCTGCGTGAGGGGTTGGCAGGTGATGAGAGGGTGTTCAGGAAGGGCAGCAGGGCAGAATGCAAGTGTTTGAAAGCACTGCTGCCATTGATGTTGTCAGGCAGGGGGCGGCCGAGGCGGGAGGCGGATGCCAGGATTCTGCATCAGAGGCAGCGCTACGATGTGCTATGAAATCGGCAGGCGCTCCAGCAAGCATGCCCTGTCCACTATACTATGCCTCCATGCACGTACATCAGCGTGGAGGGTCGGCAAGGACGCAACGCTGCCCCTTCTCAAGACCGCTGGCGCCCCGCTGTCCGGCACAGCCAGGTGTCCTGGCTGCTTGCCTGCCACACCCATCCACCAGCTATCTCCCCCATAAACGCCTCTGGTCAAACACGCTGCTGATCGCCTGCCTTTGACCAGCATTCTTCAACTACTCACCAGCTACCCACCAGCTACTTACAACCTACAGCCCACCTCACAAACGCCTCTGGTGGCACGCGGTCCGTGGGCAGCTTGGTGCGCAGCGACGTGAACACTGCGTCCCACCACTGAGGCGTGGAGACGTAGCCCAGTTCCGCCAAACCCTAAGTGTGAATGGTGTGGGGCAGAGATGGGGGGCAGCTCAGTGCGCAGCGAGGCAAACACTGCGTCCCACCACTGACGGGTGGAGGCGTAGCCCAGGTCCACCAAACCCTAGGTGTGGATGGTGTGGAGCAGAGGCGGAGGGCAGCGGGTCACGGCGCAAATCACGTTGCTGAGGGAATCATGCATGGCTACAGCAAACAAGCAGACATTTTAGAAGCATATGCGATAAGGTCCGGCCGTTGATCAAACCTGCGACATGCCTAGGGCTTCATCCGCGCCCGTGGTGTCACGCCTCAACCCCTCCTCATGCAGGGTCACGCGTGTAGGCCTTGTCCATTCGCCTGACTGGTCTGCCCACACCCCACCTACCTTGCAAACCGCTGCCAGGTCGCGCGTGTAGGCCTTGTCTATTCGCCTGACTGGTCTGCCCACACCCCACCTACCTTGCAAACCGCTGCAAGGTCACGCGTGTAGGCCGTGTCTATTTGCCTGACTGGTCTGCCCACACCCCACCTACCTTGCAAACCGCTGCAAGGTCACGCGTGTAGGCCTTGTCTATTCGCCTGACTTGTCTGCCCACACCCCACCTACCTTGCAAACCGCTGCAAGGTCACGCGTGTAGGCCTTGTCTATTCGCCTGACTTGTCTGCCCACACCCCACCTACCTTGCAAGCCGCTGCAAGGTCACGCGTGTAGGCCTTGTCCATTCGCCTGACTGGTCTGCCCACACCCCACCTACCTTGCAAGCCGCTGCAAGGTCACGCGTGTAGGCCTTGTCCATTCGCCTGACTGGTCTGCCCACACCCCACCTACCTTGCAAACCGCTGCCAGGTCGCGCGTGTAGGCCTCATCCATCCGCCTGACTGCCTTCTCCAGCACCGCATCCACTAGCTGCGTATCTCGGTGCTGCAGACGCGCCAGCGACGACAACACCACGCCTGCATACCGGGGGTCATACCTGCAATGTGGGGAAGTGCGGGGAACGGAACACAGGTGTTGATGCATCGCTCGAAAGAGGGGTATGGGGGGAAAGGCAAGGGGAAGGGGGCAGTGCGCGCCATGTATGCCAGTGAGGTGGAGGACGCAAGCCTTGAGCCTTGATAACTCGCCTCGCTAGCATGCCGAGGGGCTGCACAGGTCCAGGCTGTACCGTCATGCAATGGGTCCCGCCACCTGTTCCACCTTCCTCACCGCTTGGCTAGAAGCCGTATCCTCTCACACGCCTCCCTCGGAACCTCTGCTTGCAGACCCCTATCCCCAGCCCCCTATCAGTAGCTACTTATCCCCCTCGCTCCCGTTTCCACCTTTCTCACCACTTGGCTAGGAGCCGTATCCTCTCACACGCCTCCCTCAGAACCTCTGCTTGCAGACCTTCCGCGGTGGCGCTCTTTCTGCTGCTTCCGCTGCTGCTGCTGCTGTTGCTCTCTGTTTCCCCTCCTGATGCCTGTGCCCGCGCAGCTGCCGCCTGCATACTAGCCAGGCGCTGCATGACGTGCGCCCAATTGATGAAGGTGAGCCTGTGTGTTGCAAAGCAACAGAGTGCACGTTGTGGAGTTGAAGCGCGTGAGCAGGGTTATGAGTACTGGCCGGACGCTGACAACGTACACCCAGTTGCAAGGCGTGACCCTGTGTCATGCAAGCGTGTTGCAACACCCCTCCCAATTTTCCCCCCTGGACACTGCGGCTGAACTAGCTGAGCCCCCACAAATTGTGTGCGATCTATGGCTGTGACGCCGACCAGGCATCACATGTTCGGCCAACCCTTTCCCCTTGATACTGATACTAAGCTTCAGACCAACACTGAGGTAGCTGGCTTCCTACCTGTTGCGTGCCACCTGCGTCAGGCCGTGCAGCTCCACCGGCTCCTCACAGCTAAAGATCTTGGAGCTGATCTGCGCGGCAGAGGGTGTCAGACATGGAGCTAAAACCAGACAAGCTGCATTGTTGCGACGGGAAGCAAGCGTGGGTGGGTGGTGGTGACAACACGGTTTGGGTGCTGCAGTGCGGAAGAGGTTGTCAGGCATGGAGCTGATCCCAGACAGGCTTCGCTGTTGCGATGAACCAAATTGCCGATGAGTGGCAAGCGTGGGTGTGTGGTGGTGGCAGCACGGTTTGGGCGCTGCAGTGCGGTGCCTGTTTTGGGGTTGCCTGGCTGAGGGGCTCAGCTGAGGGGTGAAACTGGTCGCCAGGCAGCCTTCAATGTGTCGCAGCCCCCCAACTTGATGCCCAGCTCGGGTGTAAAACGCGACCCTCTGAGATCCTCCCTGTCCAGCATGGTTCAGGCAACCTGTGCTCACCTGCTTGGAGCGGTAGTACCACACATGGTAGCCCCTGTGGCTGCCTGCGTTTGACGAAGCACCAAAACTGCTGCTATTGCCGCTGCTGCTACTGACGCCGCTGCTGCTGGGTGGGTATGCATGCTGCAGGCTCTGGGCCGCGATGGGCGATGCCGCCGACAGCAGCGATGAGCAGCAGGCCGCGCACAGCGCCTGAGGCTGCAGCAAGCCTGCGCAGCAACATGCAACTCATGGCCGCGATCAGAGAGCTGAGCGTGCGGCCGATGGTGAAGGGCTAAGCGGCAAAGCGAGCACGCACCGTGCAGGGAAAATGATAGGTGTCTCAACATCGCATCGACGTATCCTCAGAGGCGTGCAGCGGGCCTGCTGTTTGCCTGCAACAGTTGCAGTCCTACACGCTGTAAAAGTATGGCACAAGTTTGAAGCCCAGCGCGAATTTGAGACGATAACAGCATGCATTCATAGGGCACTCATGTGTATAAGGGCCTCAGTATGACAAGTATGCTTTGGTTGAGCAGCGGATGGAGAGGAGCAGGGGCATCCATACGCCCTGCCAGCTGCTTGCTGCTGCTGCTTCTGGTGTCAGCTTGTGCCTTCAACCCAGCAGCCATGCAGAAAAGCGGCTCCCTAGGGCCAAAGGCAGCATCAGGGCCTGCTCACGCAGCAGCTATCGGCGAGCAGCATGCAGCGTGGCCCCGCTGGCAGACGACCCACCATACAGGCCTGGCAGGCGCACGCCACAGCCTCCTCGCAGCTAGGAGCAGAAGTCTGGGAGACGATACAGCAGCCGTGGTGGCATTGACTGGTCAGGAGAGTGCTAATGGAGCATCGGTTGCAGCTCAGGTCACACAGCAGGGGCAGCAGCTGCCACAGGCTAGTGCGCCAGTGCTGCAGCAGCGGCATTTGCATCAAGAGGGAGCAGACCCATCAGATCCACCCCTGGCCTGCCGGCAGAGCGGCTACTGCAGCCTGGGCAGGGTCAAGCCATGGCAAGGTGAGAGCTGGGATGTGGCTAGGGTTTGGCTGTGAAGAGTAACATGAACAGCCTTCTGCAACTTGGTTGAGGTTGAACCTTGGCAAGGTGAGCGCTGGAGCTTGGCAACGCAGACAACGTATCAGGCGGCTCTTGATGCCTGGGCCATGACGAGGTGTGCGCGAGGACATCGCTAGGGTTTGGTAGTAGAGAGTGCAAGTGACAATTTCTGCAGCTTGGGTGAGGTTGAAACTTGGCAAGGTGAGCGCTGGAGCTTGGCAATGCAGACAACGTATCAGGCGGCTCTTGATGCCTGGGCCATGACGAGGTGTGCACGGGGACATCGCTAGGGTTTGGTAGTAGAGAGTGCAAGTGACAATTTCTGCAGCTTGGGTGAGGTTGAACCTTGGCAAGGTGAGCGCTGAGCTTTAGCAGTGCAGCGCGAATGGAACGCTTCCGCAGCCTTGGCAGGGTCAAGCCATGGCAAGGTGCGGGCTGGGGCGCGGCCAGGGTTCGGCTGTGTTCACAGCCAAGGAGAGAAATGAGCAGCTTCTGCAGCTTAGGTGAGGCTAGACCTTTTGGAAACTGGAGGGCTGGGACGGGGTAACGAACGGCTGAAGAAAGCACAGAGAGGCTGCATTCATAACTGCATCGCCTGTTTGAGCAGGGCTTGATTCATTTACCCACATCCCTTGCCTTAGCAGGTGATGTGTGGCCGACAGAGGGCCTCAAGGCATCAACGGCCACAAGCATCGCTCATCGGATCCAGCAGGTTCAAGTGTTTGAAACGGGTGTTCTTGCCCCTCCCTTCCCCGCCCTGTCCCTTGTCCTGGCAGGCGATGTGTGGCCGACACAGGGCCTCAAGGCATCAACGGCCACAAGCATCGCTCATCGGATCCAGCAGGTTCAAGTGTTTGAAACGGGTGTTCTTGCCCCTCCCTCCCCCGCCCTGTCCCTTGTCTTGGCAGGTGATGTGTGGCCGACACAGGGCCTCAAGGCATCAACGGCCACAAGCATCGCTCATCGGATCCAGCAGGTTCAAGTGTTTGAAGCGGGTGTTCATGCTCCTCCCTCCCCCGCCCTGTAAACCCTAAACCCTTGTCTTGGCAGGCGATGTGTGGCCGAGTGAGGGGCTCAAGGCATCGGCGGCCGCTCGCTCCTACAAGGGAGAGCTGATTGTTATTGGGGAGAGCCGGGTCAACCCATTCCTGCAGGTGTGTGGGGGGGGGCAGCACTGCGCGGTAGCCCACAATATTAAGCTTGTTGCGATTGTTTCAGCAGGGAACTTTGCTTCAGCAGGTGCAAGGGTCTCCACCTGCTGATCGGAGGGCAGAGGGGGTGTTGACCAGGCTCTGCAACACTTTGCGGGCCTACCTTGAGCTCAGGCACCTGGGGCTGCAGCACATCATGTGGGTGACCACCTACCCACCAGTTCCCCTCGTTGCCACCCTGCTAACCAGGGTGTGGGGGAGCCGTACTTCACCATGCCCTGCAGGCCTACCTTGGATTCAGGCACCTCGGGCTGCAGCACATCATGTGGGTGACCACCTACCTACTCATCAACTTCTGCCAGAGGCAGAAGCCTGCTAACCAGGTTGTGGGGAACCTTACTTTACCACGCGCTGCAGGCCTACCTCGAGTTCAGGCACCTCGGGCTGCAGCACATCATGTGGGTGACCACCTACCTACTCATCAACTTCTGCCAGAGGCAGAAGCCTGCTAACCAGGTTGTGGGGAACCTTACTTTACCACGCGCTGCAGGCCTACCTCGAGTTCAGGCATCTGGGGCTGCAGCACATCATGTGGGTCACCAACCGAAAGGAGAAGTGTGAAAGGGCAGAGAGGATCTTCCCGGGGGAGCTGGGCTGTGGCTGGAGCACCATGCCACTGCCGTAAGTGTGGGGTTTGCATTTGTATTTGCATGTGGGAGTGATGGGGATCGGGAACCGTACAAAAGAATATTGGCAGGAGGGGCAGCAAGTGCCACAGGCAGTAAGGCACTGTTATAGTCAGATGAAGCTGAGGTGGAGCTGGAGCATCATGCCGTTGGCATCAGTGTGGGGTTCACACACGGGAGGGGGTGGATGTACGGAGCCGGGGGTGGGGGGCTGTACGGCGGACGGGAATGGGTCAGGTGGAAGAGGCGGCTCAGGCGGCAACGAAGGGGTGAGTGGGAGGTTGCGGGGCGAAGGCGGGGGGAGGGGACAGAGGAGGGGAGGGGGAGGGTAGCAAGGGCAGAGGTGGGGTCACACGAGTGTGGGGAATAGCATATGGGGATGATGGCGGTCGAAGCAGCGGCTGCTAGAAGGAGTGAGGCGCTGTGAGCACAGTGGGCTGGGCTGCGGCTGGAGGGAGCACCATGCCGCTGCCGCAAGTGTGAAAAACAGGAGTGAACGCGCTCACTGTGAAAGTGGGAGTTCAAATCGGGAGCCGTGAGTGTGGGGATCGTTGGGTTGCCGTGGGCGGCTAGGGGGGCTTTGTTGGGGTTTCTGGGGCAGGGCCGGCTGTATGAGGCGAGGGCGTGTTTGGCCTACCTGTCCGCATGTTGTTTGCACGCCTATGCTCATCAGCCGCATCCTGCCTGTTGAACGTTGCCTTGTCTTGCAGGCAGCCAGCGGTGGAAATGCACATCGTGCGGGTGGCCTACCTATCGCGGGTGCTGCGCCTGGGCCTAAACGTGCTCCTGATAGATGCCGATATCCTTCTGTTCAAAGACCCCTACAGGTGGGGATGATAAGGTGGTGATGCACACTGTGGCCACCATCCTAAGCCCGCCGTACGTCTTTCGGCGGGCTTGGGGACAGCGTAGGACGTTCTTTTAGACAGCAGCATTCGTCTGCTCAAGGGGCCTTACAAGCAGGGCGTGTGGTTGGATGCAGGGGGTGGAGAGGTATGGTGTTGGCGGTGGTGGTGACGGTTGTGTTGCTCCTGCCTGAGCATGCTGCTGATAGATGCCAACATTCTTCTGTTCCAGAACCCCTACAGGCAGCTGATAGCAGGTATGGCCTTCCCACGTTGTCAAGTGCACCCCGCCTTCCACTCCCTGCACTGCATCCCCCACACCGTTGGGAATCGGCTTCTTTAGCAACGCAATGAAAGACTCTATCCTGCCCCGTGATGTTTCTTGGCAGTAGTCAAACACATTTTTCAACAGTTGCCTTTGCAACACAGATATGAAAGTAAAGCATCCTGTCTCCGCCTTCCCCCCTGTCCTGGCAGACTGAGCAACGCCAACCTGGCCATGATGCATTATGGCAGCGACTGGTAAACAGAAGTCCTGTTGAGCATCCTCTCTTTGCCCTCCCTGTCCTGGCAGATATCTGAAGAACCCGCCCCTGGGTAATGCCAACCTGCTCATGATGCGTGACGGCAATGGCTGGGCAAATTGTGGAGTGGTATACGTGCAGGTGTGGGGGAAGGGGGGGGAAG
>JAWZTI010000820.1:0-14169 GCA_039880955.1 Chlamydomonas urium
CCTCTGCCCCCACCCCAAATCCTGTGCCAGGTGGAGTCCGGCATACCCATCAGCCAGCAACGTGACCAGGGAGGTGCTTGCATCGGTTCTCAGCGCAGGCTGGGGTGTTCCCGACACCGCCGTTTACTACAGCGGGGCGGGTGAGGGCGAGGACTATCGCTGGAGTGTGGGCAACACGCCGTTTAGCCCGCTGTCCCACCACGTCACCATCAACGCGCCCCTGGCCCAGGTGTGGAAAAGTGCGGGAGAAAGGTGTGGGAAAGTGTGGGAAAAGGTTGGAGAAAGTGTGGGAAATCGGGCCTGGCCTGGCCTGCGCCGAAGTTACCAGCTGTCAGCCACACATGTGTGGATATGTCAGGGATTGTTTAGGTTTTACTGTGCAGAGAGCGCAAGAGCGCACTCTCATACACCTCCACCCAGCACATGGCGCACCCCTCCTGCCCGCCCCACCCTCTGCTTCGTGCAGGCGGCCCGGCTGCAACCTCACCTTTACGCGCACCTACCCGACAGGTTTGAGACGTTCCAATATGGACCCCCGCCCCCTCCTCCCCTCTCTAATGCCCTACCCTGCTGTTGGCCCGCCGCTACCTCATCCTCACACACCTAGACGACGCCGTCAGCCGCATTACGCGCCTGCTCAACCCCCTCACCTACCCAACTTCTGCTGTCCTATGTGCTGCCCCCTTCGCCCCTCTTCCTCCCCTTTTTACGACCTGCGCTATGCAGTCGGCCCGCCGCAGCCTCATCCTGGCTCACTTGGACGACGCCGTCATCCGCATCACGTGTCTGCTTGACGCCTCTGCCCCGACACTTTTGCACCCTGCAGTCGGTCTGCCGCAACCTGATTCTCGCTCAGCCNTTCCCCCTATCCTGCAGTCGGCCCGCCGCAACCTCATCCTCGCTCACCTAGACGACGCCGTCAACCGCATCACGCGCCTGCTCGACGCCTTCGCCGCTGTGTCCAAGAACGGCAAGCTGGACAGATCGGTGGCGTTGGAGCAGCGCAGCACTGTACTGCAGGTGAGATGTGCTGGCTGTACTGCAGGCAAGTGTGTACTGTACTGCAGGTGAGGGGTGCTGGCTGTACTGCACTGCAGGTGAGGTTTCACTGTACCACAGGCAAGATGCTAGTCATATGGTGCGAGATCGATGTACTGTGCGCCATCTGGTGTGATCTTCAGGCGCTTTCACTTGCCCACGCCTTCACGTGCCCGACTGCCCACGCAGTGGTACAGTGCCCACCGCTGCTAACACTGGTCAACCACTCGCACCCTGCCCTTCCTTGCCCTCGCCCCCCTATCCTTTGCCCCCCTCCCCGCAGCGTTAGCAGATCAGCATGTCACAGCCACTTGCCCCTGGCGCATTCAACCCTCTTCCCCCCCCCTTGCCTCCTCCCAGTACTTACCTTGGCGCCGCCCCCTTTTCCCCTTCTTCCCCGTTCCTGCCCCGCAGCGTCTGAACTTGGTGCACTTCAAGCCGGCAGAAGCAGTACGGCTGCTCAGGCAGTGGCACATCCCCGCCGGCCTCAAAATGACTCAACCTGTCGCACCCTCCCTTCGTTACCCTGATCTGTCTTCTGCCCCCTCGCCCCTGCCGTCCCGCAGCGTCTCAACATGGCGCACTTTAAGCTGGCAGAAGCGGTGCGCCTGCTGGGGCAGTGGCACGCCCCCGCCGCCCTCAAGATGGCTCTGTCCCTGCAGCACGATGTCGAAGCCTTAGAAAAGGCGGCACGACGCATCTCCATGCGCCTCGATACGGGCGTGGTCGCATGCGCAGGTGCGACGACGCTGTGGGACGTGTGGTGGGCGCCGGCTGGCGCGCTGGCGTTGTGGCCGTTGGCGTATTGGGTGCGCGGCCGTCTCTACGCCCCCAAGGTTGAGAAGATCTACTGATCCGCAGGATGGACAGCCGCTTTGTGGTTAGTCAACCCTACCGGGACTAGGGTTGAGGGTTATGCAGACCTAACGGTAGCAGCGCGAGCGTTCGCTCCGCCTGTTCTTCACCCTGACACCACAGCCGCCACAAGGTGTGTGGATTGCACATCCCAAGCTCACCCTGCTCGTTCCTGGATTGAGTAGGGGTCCGTTGTGCCCTTGTGGCGCCCTACGGACTGTAACATGGCCCACCTATCTTCAGTCCATGCGCAGGGCTGCTTGGGCAAGCGGTACCATGAGCCTTGCACCTTTTTTAACCTTTTCCTGACTTCTTTTGGTTGCTCTCTACCCTTATTTATTCGGATGCTTGCTTCTGTTGATCCTTACCCGAGGTCCTAGGATGGTAGCCATTCCTTTCACGCCCATTGGGCATGGTGTAAGGACGCTGAGCTGGTCATACTGCCCATACTGAACTTGAAATACGCATCTACAGGCAGCTAGGCCATTTTACAGCAGTCACCAACCCTGGGGTCGATCTTTCAGGAAACTAGAACCTGATCAGGATCCGTGAGACCAGCATCAATGATCACTGTACCTGTAGGACTGCTTATACTAGCCGCGCTGGCCCAATTGTGTTGAGCTCATCGTTTATTGTCATTCCCACTGTCATTCCCACTGTCAGCTACCTGCGGCTGTCAGTGTCTCATCGCACCAGCCACATGCAGTTACCACAGCAACAACCAGCAAACACCAACCCAGGTTCACTTCACCAGGGTGAAAAAGAAGGAAGACAAGGAAAGATGCTGTGTGTTTGTGTGTTGAGTCCTGCAACTGCATTCTCATGTCGTGAAAAATCATGTGATGCACACACACTGAACAAACACTGGAAGATGCATGTGTCCACTCATGTACCAAGGTACAGCTGTGTCCAATACTGGCTGTACCGGCAGTACTCGCAAGTACAGGGTACGGCCATATCCGGTACGGGCGGTACAGGCACCGCTATGCCAATGTGCACAAGCTGTGCACAGCCTAGCAAGACGTCCAATGCAGCAGCAGCAGCCAGTGATGGCTGGTGCAGATCCCCGCCAACTGCCTGTGGCTTCCATCACTAGAACAGCACCGTGCCGCTGATAAGGCTCCCGGGGGGGGAGCGCCGTCGAAGGCCTGAAATCGGGCCCCCTCTCCCTTGGCTGCAACCACAGCGACCAGGGTGCACACTGCGATGATCGTCAGCAGTGGCCCTGCCCCACCTTGCCCACACATCCCTGGACGCCCAGCGCAGCCCTGCATGGTGGCAGGCTGCGCCTTGGCCTCCCATCTCTAGCCCGCTGCCGCTCCGCCGCCGCCGCCTTATTCCTTTCTTGTCTCGCTGACAACGCTCTCGACCGGCGATGACGCCTGCGCCTGCGCCTTGCCCGCAGCCTCGCGCGCCTTCAGCGCCCTGAACTTATCGCCCTTGGGCCCCTTGCCTCGGGAGCCGCCCGACTGCTGCTGCTGCTGCTGCTGCGCCGTGTGCGCATCCCCCGAGGAAGACGTGAGCACCTCCACGTCAATCGTGTCGGTCGCGTCGTCCCTCCTGCGCCGCGCGTTCAGGTCCTTGCCTGCACGAGGGGGGAGGGTAGGGGAACAAGAGCATCAGGATGTAAGGGACCAAGCAGTGGCGTCAGGCCCCTGCCTGCACAATCAGTGCACTGTGAGGGAACGTGAGCCGCGCAGGGTGTCAGGGGTGACTGAGCAGCGTCAGGCAAAGCCTGCATGCAGGGAGGGAAGGGAGGGCCGCTGCTGCTGCCACACTGAGTGCCAGGGTATATCCCAGCCACATAGCTACACAAAGCGTCACATGCATCGCACACGGCCTGTCATGCAGCCTGGGGCCTGCCACCTGCAAGTCGCAACATACCCTCCCAGCTTCCCCACAGCTCCCCACACATGCCTCATTCTCTTCGCTCCAACCGCTGGCACGGAAAGCTAACTTTACATGCTCACTCATCTAAGTTATCCATAGTGCCTTTGTGAGTCCATGACCCACAGCCCTCACCTGTAACCTTCTTGACGCGCTCCTCCTTAGGCTTGACAATGGTGCCGACAGGGGCAGCGGCCTGGGCGGGCTCAGGGACCTTGACCTACACAAACATCCACAGAGCACGCACATGTCAGTAGGCGGGCTCATACGTCAACTCATGCTTCATGGAGCCAAGGTGAGCGTTGACGGGCTGAGGGGCAATGCGCAGCTCATCCAAATGGTTCGTACACAACAAGCACACATCCGGCGCAACAAACAGCAAGGACATGCCTCAAACAGCTCAGGGATGTTGACTGTCACATCCCATTTCCAGCCCTTGCACTCCCCTGCCCTCCTTAGCACCGCCACACCCGATTGCCCTCCCTCGCCCTTCCCTGTCCTTTCTCTGCTTAGCACCGTCATATCCAATCAACAGCCCTTGCCTCCCCTGCCCTTTCCCTCCTTTGCACCGTCACAACCGATTGCCCTCTTTTGCCCTCCGCTGCCCTTCCCTTGCTCTGTTCAGCCGCACCTGGACATTTGATTTGAGGTACAATTGTTGTGCCGTAGACAGGATATTGTTAACAAACCAGTACAGCGTCAGACCCGAGGGCACGTTCAGGGAGAACCAGCCTGCAGGCACAGCAGCAACAACAGGCAGCTCATGTTGGTCGGCAGCACATGTGAGTCAGCAGTGAGCAGCGCGCGGGTCAGCAGCGCATCAAGTCAGCGCAGCAGGCAGTCGGCAGAGCAGCATGCAAGTCCAAGCATGGCTCTAGCTGGGCTGGTCTCGATCACAACCTTCAATGGCCACCTAAGTCAAACTCATTTGTTTATCCCTGACTCCTGCTTCTAGTATTAGCAGACAAGCTGCTTTCTGACACTGTCAGAGGCGTTTCATTTCTGGTTCACGTTCACCACTACTGCCTTGTTGAACGGACGAAAAGGCTATCTGCCTCAAAGCTACAATCATGGCTGCCTTCATTTGCACTGCTGCCGCGCTGCCGCCACTGCTGATCCAGCCAGCCTTGCCCTTGTCGCTTGTCCCTTGGCGCTGTGCTGTGGCCGCGCCTGCCGAACTTGCCAGTAACAGCTACTGCTGCAGATTCGCTGTCCCTGACCTCAAATCCAAGCTCCATAACGCCACTGATGCCGCCATTCATACCACTGCAGCCCTCAGCCGTCACTGTGACTCCAGCAGGCGCTGCAGCTGCCGCCGCTACCGTCGTTGCTGCTGCTAACGCTGCCGCCGCCAACATCGCCACTGTTGCCGCTGCCAGTGACGCTGGCTGCAGCTGCCGCCGCTGCCGCTGCCGCTGCCGCTACCGCCGCTGCCGCTATCAGTGCGGCCGCTGCCAGTGACGCTGGCTGCAACTGCCTGACGCAGGCGCTGCACCTGCCGCTAGTCCCAACCCACTGCCAAATGACCCGCGGCTTTCCCTTGCCCATACACCATGCAGCGCACCAATCATGAGCGGCAGGAACTTGAGGATAGCTTGACTCTGCTGCATCGCTGGGTCGTCCTTGTTCTGAGGTGGGGACACAATCTTCATGGACAGGTACTGGGACGCAACCAGCAGCACTGGCAGCACCAGGTAGCAGCCTGCGTTGGCCCAGCCAATGGGTGGGTGACCATCCACGAAGGGGAACAGCCATGACAGGCCGGCACCCTGCGGTGACCAAGTGCAGAAAGCAGGACACGGGGCAGATGAGCGTTGAAGGGGCGGACGAGTGGTGCAGACATGTAGGCTGGCGACGGCTGGGAGGGCGTGTAGGGTAACATAAGGGCTGCGTCATCATGCTGGGTGCGTGACTCCGCAGACAGCTGTAGGGCTGCCAACAGAAATGATCATGGGCGGCGAAGACCAGCAGCTGTGCTGTCCTGTCTGCTGCCTGCCAGGTGACCACTGGTGCTGAGTAGGACGCACCGATGTGCGCTCCGTGAGGGTAGCAGGGCCCGACAGGTCTGGGATCCAGAAGAACGGCTCCTGGCCCAGGCCCTCGTCCGCTGCCTTGGACAGGGCCTTGTAGAGGCCGATGAAGACCGGGATGGTGGCCAGTGTGGGCAGGCAGCCCGCTAGTGGGTTGACACCAGCCTCCTTGTACAGGCGTGCCGTCTCCACCTGCAGCGTCTCTGGCTCGTTTGCATACCTGGCCTGCAACTCCTTGACGCGCGGCTGCAGCGCCTGGACTGCCAGGGAGGACTGGACCTGCATGTGCAAATCATCACATGGCGTAGCAGAAAAAGTAACGCACTGCCGATGCGCCTGCGCAACTGACGTCGACGCACGGTGGCGGCCTCACCTGCTTCTGCGACAGAGGGAACGTTGCGATCTTCACCAGCACCGTGAGGGTGATGATGGCAAAGCCGTAGGAGAAGGGCACATGCGCCTTCTCCAGGCCCTCGTCGATGAGCTGCGAGCGCATCAGGGAAGGCCCGTATCAATTCAGCAGCGTGTGTAGTAGCCCTCGCGCTGCCTGCCAGCATCAGCTGCTGCATGCCGGGGCTGAGACTGTTGAAGTGCTGGCAGTGGGACGCCTTGTGCACATGCAGCAGCTGCGCACCTTGAGCATCGACTCGAATGCATCGGTCAGGAAGTCCCCGCTCTGCTCAGGCGGCGGCACTGCGGGAGCTGCATCCGCGAGGCTCGCCAGCACATTGGGCAGGTGGTGCGCCGCATCCACCATGCTGCGCACGCGAGCCAGCACGCAGCGTCAGCAGCGGCATGGCAGGTGGGTATACGTGCTGCGGCTGCGATGGATGCCAGCCCTCCCCACTTCGCAGGCCTGTGTACCTGGTGGCTGAGGCCGCGACGTGGCTGACGTCCAGCGCCGACGCCACAAATGCGCGCCTGCTGCCTGCATGGAGCACGTCACGTGTGATGGAGCGCTTTAGCCGTGTCCCAATGCTGGCAGCGCAAACGCGTGTGTGCCCAGGAAAGCGTTCTGCATGGGGCACCCACCAGGTGCCCTGCGTACGGGCAGGCCAAGGCCGCATGGCCTGCACAGCAAGGAGCAGACGTTAGAGCCACAACTTGGGGGCTCAATTGCTCTGGCGAGCGCAAATCGGTGTTGCCACTGCTATCACTCTGTAAGCGCAAACGCTTCACACCTGGCTGCGATGCGCTGGGCGCTCGCCTGAATAGGTGCTGCTGTGCGAAGCATGGCTGAGAGTAAACAATTTGCGAGGAGGGCCCAGCCAGCTCTCCACAACTGTGTGGACGTGTGTGGTTGGGCAAGGGCAGTCCCCAGTCAGCGCTCCGACCTCACCCCGTGCCTTCATGCAAATGGCTCGTTACTTGGTAACTCTTCATGGCTTGCGAGCTCCATCCCATGGTGCACTGGCCAGGATGGTGATAACCAAAGCATCGTTCATGGCAGAACGCCGCCGCCACATAGCTCCTGGACATCCACACCTCTTGCAGCGCTGTCTGCAAGTGAGAGAGCAGGGGTCCTTGCCATGGATTCACCGCGCATGCATGGAGCTGCTGCAGCGCAAATGAGCTCACCTAGCTAGCGGTATGCGCGGCATCTCGTGGGTACACTGGGGTGTTCAGCATTTTGGACTGGTATGCAAATAAAGCCCTTCATCAAGCATCTTGCGATGCTCACAAAGCACTGCACTTGCCGCTTTTGATGCTGCTTGCCTGCCTTGTGCACCATGTGGAACACGTGATTGGGATTAGGTCACTGAGCACTGCACAGCGCAGTCTGTATTGCGCTCTGGATGGTCGACAGCTGATCCCACTGCTGCGCTCGGCAGCAAGTATCATAAAGAAGAAAACATCAATATTGATCAGACACATGTCTGTTCACAGCAACATCCACACAAACCTTGCTTTGAATCACAGCAAGAAATATGTACACCATGAGCGAGTTCACACAGACTCACTTGAACGCCCTGGATAACAGCAGAATGACTCACCAGGCCCAGCTGTATGTATATGTAAAGAACTTCAGCTTTGAGCAAGCCTGCAACTAGCCACAGCTGGCTGTTGCGCCGCAGTGTCTGGCATGAGGCGCGGACGACTGGCCAACGCCCGGGGAACCTGCTTGCATATGCGCTGGCAGGACACCTGCTTCAGTCAGAGGGAGGACCTCGGGCTGATTGCAAGCCCAAGACCGCACCCCTCTTATTTTTGAACGTGGCCTTCTGCTGGCACCAGCACCTTCTTAACCGCTGCCTCCAGGGGGCTGAACTCCTCCCCTAGGTACACATAGCTGTCCCAGTCCTTCAGCAGCCCCTCCTCAGTAACTGCCGGGCCTGCAGGCTCCGCTGCAGCACCGGCACCATGCCCTTCGTCGTTGCTGGCGCCATTGCCGGCTGCGGCGTCTTTCCCAGCGGCGGTGTCGGCTGATGTCACGCTGCGCTCGGCCTTGGCGACCGCCTCTGCCGCCGTTAAGCTGCTCTTACTGTACGCAGACCTTCCCTGAACCTCCACGTGCCTCACGATGGGCTTCAGCCTGGTCGCCCTGTGCCTCCTGAACTCCTCCAGCAGCCCCAGGCCGCCGTTGTCCAGCTGGATGTACCGCCCCAGCAGCAGCGCGTCCTCCAACGCCTGGTTAGTACCCTGCCCCGTGGGGCGCATCGGGTGGGCAGCGTCGCCCACCAGCACCACCAGGCCCTTGCCGAACCACTCGGGCCCCAAGTTAGCGGAGGGGCGCACGTAGATGCCGTGCTCCAAGATCAGCGAGGGCTCAGTAGCCTCAAACAGCTGGCACAGCTCCGGGTGCCAGTCCTTGAACAGGCGCAGCAGGCGCGCCTTGCCCTCCTGCCCCTGAGCCGCCATGCGCTGGAAGAAGTCCATCTCCTCGGCAGACGCCCCCCGCCTCACTTGGGTCACCTCCCGCCAGTCGATGCCCGCCTCCTCCAGCGCCGCCTCTTGACACGACGCCGTCCACACCACGTGGCCCTTGCCGGCCTGTAGGGTGGCAGTGGAGTAGGAACATCACAGGGTGACAAGTCTGCAAGCGTGCGTGATCAGGCACTCCTGATCAGGCACAACTTTCCTTTAGCTGGCAAGGCACGGCTGTTGTTGTGCCCTCCAGCCTTGAGTCACCCAAGGTCTGTAGTGTCCTTTTAATTCATGGAGCAGCGTGATGCACCCAAGATCCCTGCCACAGTGTGTGGCATGCCCCGGCCTTGGCGTTGCAAGCGGCTGATGAAAGAATGTGGCACCGCCTTGGGATCAAGGCTGCCAGTGACTGTGCTTGCTAAACGAGTATGTAGGTAATTTCACAGCCAATGCAGCAGAGGCTTCTGCAGGTCAGCGCCCTTATGTTGTACAGGCATCGCACCGTGTACAGCAGTACGACGCGGTTGTTCCCGAAGTACGAGATGGTGGTGCCCTCGGGGAAGCCGAACTTGGCCGCCGTCTCGGCGTCCACGCGGGCGCGCCATACCATGGCAGCGCCAAAGTCAGGCGGGCCGTCGTTTAGACACTGCTGCCTGACCTTGGAGAAGTAACTGCAGCAGGCAGCAACGGGCGGCAAGATGGACAACGTTGGCTTTGTATTGCCAAGTCCTTTGCAAGCTGTCTTTATAAAGCACCACTGTCTGCCGTTAGGAAGATAATTTGCTGTCACCGCACCGGGCAGCAGCAGGTGGCAGCAACTGGTTGCAGAGAGAAGTAACTTAGAATCAGCACGGTGAAGAGCCCGTTGACACCTGGCACTGCTGCCTGACACCGATGGGGGGTAACCATAGCAGGCAGCGTCCTCCAGAGAGGTGGGCCCCTGAACCCACTGACAACAAGCCCCGACTCACCCATCTGCTGCTACGACCAGGTTGGCTGTCATGGTCACAGGACTGTCATCCTGGGAGCTTGCCAGGTGCAGCGTCACGCCAGCTTCATCCTCTTCATACTTCAGGAAGCGCGTGGAGGTGTGGACCCCAACCTGGTCCGGCAGGGTCTCATACAGCGCTGCCACCAGCTCATGCCTTCAGGGGTAGGCAGAGGGGAGCAGGCATGCGCAGCGCGTCAGGAAATGTGCAAGCTGCCATTCACAGAGCGTCCAAAAGGCAAGCTTAAATCGTCACAATGTGTCACTCCTGACCAGAGGCTGTAAGAGACTTGACCTGGTGTCACTTGAAAGGCTGCACTCAGCCTCTGGCGAGCAATGACAGCAAATGCATGATGCAACCAGGGCTTCCAAGGCAGCGTTTGATCAAGCAAGGCGTATCTGGCCCTTATCCTTACCAGCCCAGCAGGATGCTGGTTTCACCAAACTTGTCCAGGGTAGCCTTGTGCATCTCGTTGAGAGGCATGCTCTACGCATTGGCATGATGCAATTGGCAAGGGGTGGCAGCGGTGGCAGCAAAGTACGTGAGTGTGCAGCAGGGAGAACCAGAGTATGTGTGTTCAGCCAGGCCGTCTCACATCATTATGGCAGGTGCATTTCACACGGTGACACAAATGCATGCGTACTGGACGAAAGTTTCTGCTGTGTGCGGCCTCACCTTGAGCACCACGCCCTGTACACTGCGCGACTCCATCATGCGGGATGTGGTGGACCTCTGCACCACTGCATCCAGGGCGGCAGGGTTAATGGCCCTCAGGGCCTTCAGGCCATTCACTGCCAGGCCCAGGCCAGCACCACGTGGCATGGTCAGCGTCGGTGCCTTCTCCAACAGCGTGATGGTGGACGTTGGGAGCACCTTGGCCAAGGCATGGGCGGTGGCCAGGCCGCATGGGCCACCGCCAATGATAGCCACATCTGTGCAGTGGGATGCATGCATGTGTCGCAAGCGAGCCGTGTAAGAGTGTCGCTGCGTGCGGTAGCAGAGCAGGAGCTATGTTGTCAACTACGCAGGCTGCCTGGGCCGCACGCAGGCCACTGACAAAGGGCCTGTCGCCCTGAGCTCGCACCTGTATGTAAGGGCAAACAACTGGACGGCATCTCAGCACAGCGCGGCTCGGCACCGCCACCTTGCAAACAATGGCCACCATCGCTGTTCTGGCTATTGTTGCAGCCATACGGTGTGGCATACTGCTTTCAGTGAGAGTAGTTGGCAGGCATTCGACGCAGGACGCTCTGCCACACGCATACGCACGTTCAGCACGCGTCAACAGCAGCTCGGCTGCAGGCTAGTGCTGCACAGCATTGAACAGCCGTTGGTGGTGGGTGGGGCAGGTTCAAAGTGGCATTGACAGCTGACACAGCTTTGCGATACAGCAACTTCTGTTGGCGCAAAACAGGCAGGAAAGGAAGAAAGACAGCGAGCAGCTGGGGTTCAAGGATGGCAACAGAACAAAAAGGTGCATGCAAGGTGGTATGGCGATTGATCGTGCATGCAGGTCACACAAAATGTGGTATATCAGCCCTTGCGCAATGTGTGGTGCTGAAAAAGGAAAGCTGCAATTAAACCTGCAAAAATCAACATAACCGCGTCATGTCGCAGCGCAGCAAGATGCACTCCACACCGTGCATTGAATGCCTCTTGCGACTGCTTCTCGAGAATGTGTCAAGCAGCGCTCAACGCCTTCCTTGATGAGGAACATCCCACCGCCCTTGGCATGCAGAGCCCCATCACACCGCATCCTCGCACGAAGCTGTGACATACAGCAGGCCTGTGGTATTTGCGAGGAGGTGCCATGCCCTCGTCCTGTGCCCCTTGAAGCCCTTGCCCCCCAGAGCTGCCCTCGAACCCTGACAAAGCTCCGAAAACCGTTGTTGTGGCCGGGCTCGAGCTGGTAGCGGCCGCCACAATCTGACTGCCCGCAGTCAGGCGCCAGGAAAAACCGGCTGCTGTTGCTGAGCATTGATGCCAGGTCCAGGTCCACAAGCCTCCATCCCTCACTGACCATCTGCCTATAGAACAGCCGGCTGTCAGAGCCAGCATGCTTTCGGCGGCAAGACCGCAGAGCCGGCGCCAGCAAACAGCGCCTGCCACTGCTGCGCATCAGTGCCGGCTCTGAGGGGCTCGAGACTCCATCCCTAACAGACCATCTGTGTGAAGAACAGCCGGCGGTCAGTGTCGCTGTGGCCACACCGAAACACTCACGGCCGGGCGCCAGCAAACAGCGCCTGCCACTGCTGAGCATCGGTGCCGGGTCCAACGCCCTGGGCACTGGCCATCGCAAACTTCTTGCCTTCAGTGGATGCCAGTGGCAGCGCCTGCACGATGGCCTCTGTGGGTGGGGAGGAAGCGAGGGAAGTGGCGGACATTGGGGCTTGTGCCTCGATGCACTAGCTGCACGTGAGAAGCCAGGGTCAGGGTGAGGTGTCAGCTTCCACAAGCGCCAGTGATAGCACCTGCACATTGTGGGAGGCAACGAGGGACGTGGGGAAAATGGGGGTTCCTGCTTTGATGGCGTAGAGTCATATGCGCCAGCGCCTGCACATTGACCTCTGTGGGGGTCAACGAGGGGCATGGAGAAAATGGGGGTTCCTGCTTTGATGGCGAAGAGGGCATATGATTCTGCAAGCGCCAGTGCCTGCACAGTCACCTCTGTGGGGCGCAATGCGGGGCATGGGGGAAATGGAGATTCCTGCTTTGATAGGGTAGGGGGCATCCGCTGTTGCAAGTGCCAACGGATGCACAGTGGCTGCTGCCACTGAGAAGTCAGGGTGAGGGGCATCCTGATCTGCACGCGACAGTGGAGAAGACCTAAAGGACATGGAGGACAGCTTGCTTCACCTTAACCTGCAAATGCGATGCGGGACGTCTCTGCTCGCAGCCTGTCGCCCAGCGCAAGCTCAGCAGGCTGCACTGACCCCTGTCACAGTCGACTCACCCAGCCCCAATCATCCAACAACACGCCCCGCCTGCGACTGCAATGCGCGACGTCTCTGCTCCCAGCCTGTTGCTCAACGCAAGCTCTGCAGCCGACGCCAACCCCTACGCAACAGCGCAAACATCTCTCGAGGTTACAACACGCCTCACCTGCGACTGCGATGCGCGACGTCTCTGCTCCCAGCCTGTCACTGAGTGCTAGCTCTACGGCCCTGCGATCCCCCGCGGTGGCCTTGAGCAGGGTGTTGAGGTCATAGGACGTGTAGGGGCCATCGGTCAAGCGCCCAGGCCTGCAAAAGTGTGGGCAAGGTGTGACAAAGACAATGCGCAAAATCAGCAGGTGCAAGCAGCGTCAAAGTGCGGATTCCCTGGAAACTTTAGCACAGGTACACAAGGCGATCCTGGACAGCACATCTGGGCAGCCCAGAAACCTTTCATGCCTGCTCTGATGACTGCCATCATCCAAGTACTGCTGCTGCTTCCATTCACAGAAAGATGCAGCATAGCCTGCATCATACAGGACAGCGCACCTGATGATTGTGTAGGGCAGGCCGGCAGCCTCGAGCGCCTGCTCTGATGTGCGCTTGTACGTCAGCACACCTGTAGAGGACCCAGGAGTGGGTTTTGTGTGAACAAGCATGGCTGCAGGGGCCGCCCATTTGGACCAAGGACCAAGGACTGATGCGCAGCCCAGAGCGGCGCTGCTGCTCCATCGCCACGTGGCCCGCTGCCACGGCAGCTGTCTCGCTCATGACACTGCCCCGCCTCATCCCTTGTGCCGCTGACTGGGCATCTCAGTGCACGCCTCAGGTTGCATGTCACTCTCTCCTCCTGCCAGTGCCCCAGCAACACCCCTGCCATTACAGCACCGTCCCTGAGCATCCTGTCGCACTGCAAACACCCTGAGTCCTGCTCATCATGCTGCTGCCCCAAAAGTGCCATCGCGCCACCACCCCTTCAATTGCTTTCCCCGCCTTCAAGACTTTTTGCGGTGTAAACAGTCAAAGACCTGCTCGCTGTGCTACTGCCCTTCAAGTTCCACTGATGCAACACTGCCCCTGCCAGTGCTGGTCCCTTGCAGCGTCCTCACCGAATGCGTTGAGGATGAGATATGGGAACTGCCCCGAACGCTCCACGCCTGCGCGGAGAGAAAGGAAAGGGAGTTTACAGCAGATAGGGTTGAGGATGATGTATGGGAGCTGCGGCGGCAGCAGTGAGTTCTCGAGACGCTGCAACTCCGTACACTTGCATGCCTGCATTCTGAGCCAGCTTCCTGCCAGCTTCCCGCCAGACAAACCCTGGGCAACCGGCGCTTAAGACGTCAACAGACCAAGCCCTATCCGAACCCCAGTTGACGGCCCACGGTTCTCATGCACCAGGTCCAGCTTACCTGCTGATGTGACGTACACAAAGCGGTACACAAAGCGGTCGATGCTCCTTGAGGTTCCCAAACCCCAACTGATGCACCAGTGCTTACCTGCTGATGTGACGCACACAAAGCGGTCGATGCTCCTTGAGGTCCCCAACCCCCAACTGATGCACCAGCGCTTACC
>JAWZTI010000821.1:0-17101 GCA_039880955.1 Chlamydomonas urium
TAGCGGCGGAAGGTAAGGTAGCGGCGGAAGGTGGGATGGGGTGGGCGATGTCAGAGAAGCACAAGCGAGGGCCAGGTGTGAGAGTGAGGTCAGGCCAGGCATGTTGCAAGTGCGATGGGCATGTGTGTCGCCAAGACGATTGCCAAGCACTCCGCTGATCCACACCTTCCCCACTTTCTTCACACCTGCACGTTCTGGGGGTCGCACATAGCCACCTGCAGGTCCATAGCCTTGCGGCGGATGGACTGGTCGGGGTCGTGTAGCGCCGCCTGCACCTGCGAGTTGTACTGCTGGAGCGAGGGCGCCAGGGTAGGCACCGACGACATGCGGGACAGCACCTCCAGCGTCAGGTACCTGCAAAGCGGGGAGAGTAAAGTAGTGAGACAGAGTTTGGTGGGTGGGTGCGGAAGAGTGGCGAGATACCTACCTGACATCAGATCCATGCCCCTGCCTAACATCAGATCGACAACTACCTGACATTACAGCCCATGCGCACCTGACGTTGGGCTCCTTGCTCGTGAGCAGCCTCCCCAGCGCCGTCGCACACGCCCCCAGCAGGCCCTGGTCCGTCTCGATCTGGAAGGCCAGGGTGAAGGCCTCAAACGCAACGCACAGCACTGCGTTCACCTTGTTTGGGTTGGCGTGCTTGCCCTCAGCATACGCAGCAGGGTTCTCGATGATCATCTGTGTGAGGGGCCAGGAGCGCAAGGGATTCTTAATGATTGTTTGTCAGTAGCTAGACGGTGAGTGCAAGCAGCAGGGTTGCTGATGGTAATCTGTAAGGGGCCAGGTGGGGATGGCGAGCAGCAGCGCTGATTATGATCAACTGTGAGGACGCAAGAGGTGAGAGCAAGTTATGGCCTGAAATGCTTGCATAAGCTGGCACCGCTAGCTGGTATGCAGGGAAGGGCATTTTACCAGGTCATGCACTTCCGCCACGATCAAAGCGCAGACAGGGCCTCTGGCAGTGGCAACAGAGCGTGAGGAAAACGGCCAGGCGCCGGCCTGCCCATAGAAACTTCACTCAAGCTGTTCCCCGACCCTGGTGCCCTTTCCCACCCCAAAACCCAGCTGCACATACACATAACCCCGCCCTCTTACCCCCCACCACCACCACCGCACCCACAAATTTTAGCAGGGGTCCTGAGCCCCCGACAACTGTCACACAGACCACTACCCACCTTAAGCAGCGTGTGCAGCAGCTGCTTGTCTGCCATGTTCTCAGGGGCTGGGAAGTACTGCAGAGCCCTCAGGCACTTGGACTGGAGCCAGGGCGAGGGGATGCCGTAGTACAGGTACTCGGACTGCAGCACAGGGCACAAAGCCAGGTCAGGCAACAAAGGACACGAAGGCATGTAAGAAACCGTTCCTGCCTAGACGCCCTGTTGCTGAATCAGCTGCACACCACGCAGCTGCACCCCCCGCACTTTTTATTATCATCGTCTCACCGGGATATCGTTGTGCCTCACACGCACGACCCTGTCCAGGACCTTGATCACGCGCGACTGGCACGACTCGTAGCCGCCTGCAGGACGCCCCCAAGCAACACACAGGAGGCAAGCGAGTCAGAGCAAATCCAGTGCCCATGTACAAAAGACCTGCAGATGACCGCTGCCGATGGCCGAATGCATGAAGGACCTCGCGTGCATACCCTCCACCCTGGAAAGCCAGACCTTACCTCGTCCGTGCAGGGGCCCCCACCCCTGCATGCTGCCGCATTTGCCCCCCTGTCGCACCTGGCCCTGACTTGGCGAGGATGCCGCAGAACAGTGTGACCGAGGCCAGTAGCAGCCCCAAGTCAGGCTCCTCCAGCAGGTCATTCAGGGTACTGTGGCGAGGCACGTGCAGCGGGGGGGGCGGGGGCGCGGGGAGTGTGAAGGCGTGCAGAACAACACAAGCAGTCCAGGGTGCTGTGTGAAGGGAAAGGGGAGGCTCCACTGGGTACAGGGTAGGAAACGCAAGAGAGGCCGCATGCCAACATGTGGGGCTGCACCTGGCATCCTTTGCTGCAAATCAGGCTCCTTACTTCCCCAAACCCCCAGGCAATCCCCAGGCATCCACTTACGCTGCAAAGGTGTCCGGGTTGATGATGGGGTGATCTGAGGGGGCCCTCCGGATCATCCGCAGCAGGCACAGCGCGGCTCTCTTCTTCACAATGGGCCGCGAGGCACCGCTGGTCTGTGGTGGGGAGCGGGGTGGCCAAGGGGAGGGTTACAAGAGTGGAAGGTGCAATGGACGTGAGAGAAGACGAAGTCAGGCAATCAAGTAGACAGGGCGGTGCAGGAGAGGTGCCGAAAAGGAGTAAAAGGCTTCGGGGCGCAGCGAGGGGCACAGGCCCTGCCTTGCACCAGCAGGCTTCCTATCCGAACTGCAGCACAAGGGGCTCGTTTCCACGTCACTCACCTAGTCCAGTACATCCAGTGCTTCAACCCACGCGCTGAGGCCCAATACAAAACACCCGCCCGCCCCTGACCCCAGGCATCCGTGTGCGTTCATCCCAAACGTTGTCCTCACCCAAGCCCAACAATCCCTCCACTTACCAGAAGCTTGAGAATGCCAGGCACCAGCGCATCCACCATCTCAGTGCCGCCCACTGAAGAGGTGCAAACGGAAAGGGAAGGCAGGGGGAAGGCAGGGGGAGCGATCAATTACAGCCACATCAACGATTTGATGCAATCATTACGTGATGCTTAAGACAGAACCCTCCTCCCTTGCCCACCTCGCCACCTTGTCCTGCACTTGCGGCCTCCGTCCCTCCTTTCCCCTGCCTTCACCAGCAGCTGTGAGGCTACACAAAGCCCGCCCCCCCATCTTGTCCTGCAGACACGGCCTCCTTCCTATCCTTCCCCCTCCCCTCACCGCTGCCAATGAAGCTGAGCGCCAGGCACTCAAACGCCTCATTGCGGCTGTTCAAGTCCATGTGCACTCCGTTGATCACCAAGCGCAGGAACTCGTCATTCTGGACCAAGACAGCATCAGGCAAGGCACAGATCAGGCTGGTGGCCATAGCCTTGAGAAGAAAAGTGTTTTGAGAAGATGCACTTGCAGGTGGAAGCAGGCAAGAGACAGCGTGAGAGTAGGTGACAGATTGGGAAGCAGGAGCACAAGTTCAGCAACAGGTTGAGCCTGCCACCCAAATGACGCAGCTCAAGGCAGCTGCTTTGCGCTTCGCTGCCCCATGCATGCCTGCATCCCGAGTAAATGACAGCCTGCCCTGTCCTGCTGCAAGTAGCGCGGTGTGCGCGCTGTGCCCACACCTCGTGCAGCAGGATCGTGCACGCCATGTAGCCCACTTGCTTGTCCTTGTACCTGCGCAGTAAGAGTTGAGGTACAATTTGGCAGGGCGGTAAGCCAGGGTACCCGTTGCCAGACAGCGTTCATGAGCGCAACCCTCCTGGCTTGAGGATGCTGCCTTGCCTGGCAACAGGCAATGAGCACCACAGGACAGGGATGTATCACCACAGGGACCCAATGTTCATCGCAGGGTGCGGCATGCTGCTGCTGATTCAACATAGACTTCAGGGTCTGACTGCCTGTTGCACAGTGCACCGATGGCAAGTGGCACCCCAATCCCAACCCCTGTCGCGCTTACTTGGGCTTTGGGATCAGGTCGCACGCCTGCTTGTGCCCAAACTCAATCTTGTACCCCATCATGTAGATGTACAGCAGCTTCCAGACATACTTTCGCTTGTCGTAGCCTGGCAGCAGGGAGGGAGGGAAGCAGCACGCTGGTCATTACCATGACAGCTGGAAGGAGCAACAGCGCCAGCACCGTACAAGCATCATGTGTGGCTAAGCGCGGTGTCAGGTACTGGTTGGCTTGTGGTGCAGGTGCTGCCTTGCATGGTGCCAACTGTGCAAGGCCCTCGGCCTCACCCGACAAGTTCTTGTCGTCTGCAAAGGCAGCGCGGATCTTCACCAGCTCCTTGTCCACGCGTCGCTCCTCCTGCACAAGCAGAGGTCGCACAGTTTGAGCTGCGACTCGAGCCATTCATACCCCACGGAACGCTGACGCTCCACTCCGCGCACCTGCTCCTTGGTTTGGCATGCACGAATGTCCTGGATGAAATTCTGTGGGGCGACGCAGCAGAGGAGCTTCGTGAAATGACCGTGCATGAGGTCCAACATCAAGCACCTGACACGACCCTGTGGATTCGCTGCAGCTGCTCCTCTGCCAGCATTGGTGAAGCCAAGCGACAGCTGGTGCTCTGCGCAGTTGCGCCTGCGCTGATACTGCAGCATCCCGTCAACCGATCGTTCGCACACCTGCAAGCCGCGCATGAACACCGTTTTGCTCATTTTGCTGCGGTTTGTGGGCTGTCGCCCTACCGCGGTTGCTATGATCAGTGCCCACTGCAGAGATGTTGGTGTTGCTTTTTTCGCATGGGTGTGGGCAAAGTGTGTTGGTGCAGGAAGTTTATTGCCCACCGGAAATCCTCAGAAACATGACAGAAACTCCCAAGTTTGAACCACGAGAGATGCGGCAGCTAGTACTGGACGGTAACACAAACAGGAATGAGCTTATCAATGGCACAGACACGCTCACGAGGGCGCAGCGATGGGGGCATACCCTGATTGTTCCGAAGCAAAGCCATCTGCAGGCGCATCAGGGCCCCAGGCCTGCCCGTCCCCGCTGGCAGCCCGACCGTCTGCCTGCCCCTCTGCCTCAGCCGCTGACATGAGCTCATCCACACCCATTGGGGCATCTACAGGCAGGGCGTCCCGCCACAGGTGCAGCTCCTCCAGCAGTACTTGCCGCAATCCTTCGCCAGCAGCAGCGGCATCAGTCTCGGCCCTTGCCTGGACCACTGCCGCCACAGCCTCAGCATCTGAGCCCTGAGGCTCTACCCCGCCCGCCTCCTGCTCTGCACCCTCGTCCCCTACTGCCTCAGCCGCAGCTGCCTCAGCCGCTGCCTTGTCAGCTGCTGCCTGCATTAGGGCATCCGCTTGCGCTTCCGCGGCAGCCGCCTGTGCAGCTGCATCCACCACCGCTCGGGCGTCCCGAGCATTGCCCAACGCTGCGTGTGTCCTCGCCAACCTGCGCTGCAGCTCCAGGCCCAGCCCCCCCGCGCCCTGCTCGCTCGCCGCCCGCACCGCCCACTGCAGCACCCCCACCGCCTCCTCCCAGCGTCCCACACTTTCATACTCGCCGGCCACAGCGGAGAGCGCCTCAGCGTCCGCCAGGCCAACGCTCCTCCCCCTGGACAGCGCATGCAGCACGTCCCGCCAGCGTGCCTGCCTTGCCGCTAGCAGCGCGAGCAGGCCCCATGGCTCAGGCAGCTCGGGGTCCAGCAGGTTACTTTCTGTTAGCGCCGCGTCCGCGCCGTCGGCGTCGCCTGCTGCCAGGCACGCTCGCCCCAGCAGCAGCCACAGCAGCGGGCTCGACCGCAGCGCAGCCGCTGCGCCCTCCGAGCCCTCCGAGCCTCCGTCGCCACCATCCGGCGGCGGCGCGACGGCAGCGGCGAGGGCATCTGCGGCGTACTGGGGCTGCCCCAGCAGCATGAGCGCCTCCGCCAGCCTGAGGTGCACCTCTAGGGGGCAGGCGTACTGCAGCGCGCCCTGAGCCCGCTGGCAGTACGTGACAACCTCGTCCAGGCTCCCCCGCCTCCACGCAACCTCCGCCTGCAACAGCAACGCGGGCGCAACAGTGGCCGGCTCCGACCCAGCTCTCCGAACCAGCCGACGTGCCGTCGTCGCAGCCTCTGCCAGCGTCTGGTCTCCCTCCCCGGCCAAGTCGGCCGGCGAGCAGGAGAGCAGCGTGGTTTCGAGCCTCGTTGCCTCCGCGTTGTCGCCAAGCGCAGCGGCCGAGCGCTGCAGCAACGGCACTGCCGCCTGCGCAGCCGTCGCAGCCGCGGGCAGCTGCATCTGCACCAGCACCCGCAACAGCTGGAAGAAACCGTTTGCATCTACCGCAGCCGCCGCAGGCAGGCCATCCAGACCCTGTCGCTCCCGCAGCGACAGCACCTGCCTGCAGCTTGCCCACGGGAGGTTGCGGCGACAGGCGCCCTCCGTCCCTGGCATGGACTGGTACACCAGTGCTAGTAGAGCCCATGCGAGACCCTGCCCCTGCTCATCGCTGGCGGCCAGCAGAGCATGCCCAGCCACCAGCGCCTCGTCTAGCAGCTGCCTGGCGGCTTCCGCCCCACCTTCAACCGCCACCGCCGCCTCCGACCCTGACCCTGCCTCAGCTCTTGCCGAGATGGAAGCAAGAGGCGGCTGGGAGGCGGTGGAGGAGGAGAGGAAGGCCTCCAGTTGCAGGCCCGCCAGCAGCAGCAGCGCGGGGGCGTAGGTAGGGTCGATTTCCAGGGCGTTGCGGGCAGACACGAGAGTGCGGTCTCGCTGGCCGCAGCGCAGACAGAACTCCGCGTGCGCCTGCCACGTCTGCAGGGGAACGGGATGGGAGCACATGAAAGCATGTGAGCGGGTTGAGAAAAATAACCATGATGTTGCGAGGCTTCATGAAGCATCCATGTCACCAGCACTTAGCACATAGCTCGCCTGTGGACTGTCTGATCATGTCACGCGTCAGGCACTCCTTGGCCTCTATACTACCCACTGCCCCTGCAACACCAGGCCACACCAAAAGCCTCAATTCCCCCCCAGCACTCCTCACGCCGCCTATCTCCTCTGCCTTCCCCCGCACCTGCACGCTGTCTCCATCCAACAGCCGAAGCTGGTGCAGCGCCTCGGCCCTCGCTAAGTACACGCTGCCCCTCTGCCTCAGCGCATGGCTGGCCACAGCCTTGCCCCCGCCCCGCAGCATCCATCGCCCTGCCTCCTCGTACTGCCTGGCGAGCACCAGCAGCCGCGCAGCTTCCTCAGGGCCCGGCGCCTGACGCTTGGCGCCTGACGCTGCGGGGCCGGGCCCACCGGGGCCGAAACCAGCCGGGGTGGAACCGGTCTCCTGTGTGAGCTGCAGGTGCACCAGGTTGAGCAGGCGGGCGTACAGGCGCGAGTACAGCGGGCCCATCTCAGCGGGCTGCATGCGCCCCGACGCCGACAGCTCCTCCCGCACCAGCCGCTGAAGCGGAGCCTTGAGCGACGACAGCACCGCCTCATACTGCCCGCTGCGGTTGAGCTCAAAGATTAGGCGCCGGTGGCGCTGCGGGACGGGCGCGTCCGGCGACGCGGCGGCGTTGGCATCCTCTTGCGATGCCTCGCGGAACGCTGCTGCCAGGATCTTCACCGCCTCCGACACCGCCGCCCGCACGTCGTCGGCAGCCGTGGACGGCGGCGGCGGCGGGTGCAGGTCGCGGGTGGGTACGAGGTCCGGCACCGTCCTGCCCGGTGTCTCCGGGGCACTCCAAGTCGGGACCAGCGGGTTAACCAGCCGGAAGTGCAGCTGCCCGATCCCTGTACCCAGCTGCTGCCACACTGACGGCACAGCCGCCAGGTCAGCCTCCAGCGGCTTCCCGGGCTTAGCGCCGGGTGTAGGTTCATGCTTGGGCGGAAGGCAGGTGGGGCCAAAGGCGGAGGCATCCCAGGCCAGGAGCGCGGCAGCGGGCCCGCCGTCCGGGGAGCCGGTGGGCAGCTGCCGGGCACCTTCCACCAGCAGCGACTGGGTGTCGGGGAGAGTGGCAGCGCCGTGCCATGCATCCCATGCGACGTCGGCGTATGCGTCGTTCGCGCTGGTCACGTACCTGCACACATGCCATGGGTAACCAAGGGGTAGGGGAGGGGAGGGGATGAGCAGCGGCAGGGCAGAGGCCAATACTTGAAGGGCATCCGCATCACCTCTCACTCCACGCTTGTCTCAAGTGTCCAGCCTCACCCCCACCCAGCTATTACCGCATCCCTGCCCCACCCCTGCCCCTACCTCTGCCCCTGACACTCCCTACCTGGCCACCGCCACCGCCAGCCCCTTGCCAGCCTTCAAATTAACCCTCAGTGCCTCAGCGCAGTCCCTGCCCCTATCCCTGCCCCTGACGCCTCCAACCTGGCCACCTCCATGGCCAGCCTCACCTCCACAGCCAGCCCCCTGCGTACTTTCAAGTGGACCCTCAGTGCCTCAACGCAGCCCCTGCCCCACCCGCGACCCTATTTCTGCCCTACCTGGCCACCTCCACCGCCAGCCCCTTGCCAGCCTCCAAGTGGACCCTCAGTGCCTCAGCGCCGTCCGCTGACAGCAGGAAGCGCCGGGGGCCGTCGCCGAACGTCACGCCCTTGCCCGCAACCAGCTTGCCAGGCAGCAGCAACGTGGGACCGGGGCTGGGCAGGGCGACGCCTGCAGAGAAGGTGACCTGCAAGGGATACCAAAGGGGGCAGGGGTGAACAGAAGCCAGAAGCATACCCTGGCATGACCTGACCCCTTTCTCTCTTTCTCACAACGGCACTCATGCAAGGGTTGATACTCAAGCGGGTGATGAGTCATCAATTACTGATGACCAATGGGCACTGTTGCATCATGCAGCTCAGCATGCTTCAAGGCCCCCCAAGTTCTCCCCAGGCCTCCTGCCAGCTAGCTCCTGCCACTATCATACCCTGCATGCCTTTACTGTCACAGCGCAAACACGGCGTTGATACATTACTGCCAAATTGGCGCAGGGCTGCCCACCCCTTCAAGCTGCATGCCACCAGTACTACAGCATCGCACTGAGCACTGCCCTGTCGTCCCTCCCCTGCTGCACGCACCTTGCCCTGCTGCCCGTCCTTCCCCAGCACGGTGTCAATGGCGGTCTGCAGGTTGGGCGTGACAGGGTCCAAGGGCCCCAGCAGCAGCTCAACCACGTTGGCTCCCTCCGCAACCTCTGCCTCGCTGACGTACCTACAACACAAAAGGTTGAGCAGATTGTGTGGCAGGACTGCCCAGCTTTTGAGACATGGGACCTGAAGTGGCAATGCCAGTCCTTGCTAGCACAACACTTGAGTGCAGCTTTGCGGCGCGGACTGCTGAGTGTGTGGGTGCACACCCTGCTTGCAGCCCTGTCCCTACCCGCCAACTGTCGCTGCTTGCAGAGCCTGCCCCTTGCGCACCTGCAAGGCTGCGGCTCTGGCAGCACTGCAGCCTCGCTACCGTCTGCCGCTGCAGCTGGTGCCTCTGCTGCATCGGCAGCCGCTGCCTCCGCTGGTGCCGGCGCCTCTCGCATGGTCAGAGACAGCTGGATTTTCGGTATGGACCCCGACAGCAGCTGCAGTCACAACAGAGGGTTGCATGGAAAGGCAGATTATCAAACACCCACCGCCCTTCGCTGTCGGAAACTTGCCTGCTAGCGCTGCTGCTTGTGTGATGTGCAAACCTGACAATGCCACACCGCGCTGTTGCTGCAGTAATGCTGGCCACTTGCAACCAGGGCGACTAGTGCTTACCTTGAGCACGCCCTCTGCTGCTACGTCAGCAGGCGCGAGCTCTGCAGCTGGCAGCTCAAAGGCCTGCTTGCCCATGGCAAATGGCAGCAGGTCCAGCCGCATCGATGCCAGCACGTTGTTCGTAACTGAGTCATGCAGCTTGAGCAGCACGTTTGCATTGATCAGCTGCTCCAGTGCTGCGAGGCCTGTGTCCCACCGGAAGGCCAGTGGCTCATAGCTGTACGTCAGCTGCTGCACCTTGGCCCCTGCCTTGTCCTCTTGCCCTGCATCTGGCTGGCTGCTCTTCCCGGCCACTGGTGCAAAGGCATCAGTGTAGGTCAGGGTGAAGTGGGTCTTGGGGATGGTGGGCGGCAGCGGCTCTGCTGGCGGAGGGGGAGGTGGTGGCGCGCCCTTGGTCTTGCCAGCTGGAGTTTTTGGTTTCGGCTCCTCTTCCGCCGGTTTGGGGGGCGGAACGTCCTGCGGAAACAAGACATGTTGAGCAACATGGCACGCGACCTCCATGCATATGGCCAAGCACAGCACGCGGTACGCTGTGCATGTGCGGTTGCTCATATTCATGACTACGCGCACAGCGCTGCATGCGTATCCTACCAGCTCCAGCACTGCGGAAGGTACCAACACATTGATAAACGCGCCCCACGGATTTGTGTCTGGCTTGAGCTCCAAAACCTGCGGCACCTCCTTTGCTTTCGGCGGCATGATGCGTGCTGCTGCTGGCTACGCCTGCAACAGTTCACCCCTCGGCGGTCTGCTACTCAATGCCTATCTCGGCATGGTTCAAGGTTTGCGATTTGGTTCAGGGTTCGCCGTGCGCTTGCAGTTGCACAAGCGACAGAGGGGACTCTGCACGCATTCCACACCTCAGCCAATGTTGCCTAACTGCGAACCTTGGGCCTCAATGCCTAGGTGTCAAGCACAAGTCTCAGGTGTGAGGACATCAAGCCGAACATGCACACTGGCCATATTGCATGCTGACACATGTGCTGCTTCCCGATGCAGACTGTTGCAGTTGTGGAGCCTCTGAAGCGGTGAGCAGCTTTGGCCACCCTCAATGCTGGTGGCACTGCCAGCTACAGCTCTGGACTTAGTGTTGCGCTCACTGTGCGATGAGCCAGGCGCCTGCGCCATCCGCGCCAGCTGCCAGCTGCTGCATGACGCCTTTGACTGGGTCAACACACGGCTGTGCTTGGGCGGGCCCGGGCGACAGGAGCAGCGTCCACATGAAGCCCTGCACACCTTTCATGCAAGAAAGTTTGCCAGTGCATGGCAGGCACCTGCTGGTCTGCCGAACCTCGTCACCTCGCTCCTCCTTCGCAGCCCTGCCGTCCACACCATCACGCTACAGCCACACCTGGTGTGGATGTCTCTGCCCAGCCTACTACACGCCGGTGGGACAGCACTACAGGAGCGCATGCGCCGGCTGTACCTTCGTGGACGAGACGACATCCGCGACCTGGCTTTTGTAAGTAACCTGCCAAACTTAGAGCTCTTAGACCTGGCTGACTGCCAGCTGAGCAACCTAGCAGGTGGCAGCAGCGGCAGGACCGGTCAGCCCGCACCAGCCTTCGCCTCGTGCCAGCACCTGACGTCCCTGGATCTGAGGGGCTGCATGGCGCTGCCCGGGGGCCTCGTCTCACTGCCTGCGTCCCTGCAGCGCCTGAGCCTGCGCTCCTGAGCCTGGATTCAAGATCTCACCCCGCTGACCTGCCGCCGCTTGACATCCCTGGACCTGGGCAACTGAATTGCCTCCACGCTGCAGGACTTCTGGCCCCTTGGCACCCTCACCACTCTGCAAGACCTGAACCTGGAAGGCACGTGCATCCAGAGCCTTGCCCCGCTGGCCACGTGCACGCAGCTCACCTACCTCTCCTGCAACATGTGCCGGGGGATCACAGACCTGCTGGGCCTTCCCCCCTCGGTGCACACCCTGGAGCTGCAGCTGACGCCCAACCTGCAGAACCTGAACGGCCTGCAACCTTGCAGCCAGGCACTGCAAGTCATGAAGTTGGGCGGCTGCTCAATGCTCCAGCAGCTGCACCCACTTGACGGCTGCACTGCCCTACAGCAGCAGTGCATCTGGGGCTGCCCCCTTGAGGCAGACCTGCTCCCTTCGGCTGGCTGCATCAGCCTGCAAGAGCTTTTCTTAAGCCACTACCCGTGTGTGACAGACTTGGCGCCGCTGTCAGCTTGCACGCAGCTGCGCAGCCTCAGCATCGATCATTGTGCTGCCTCTCTGCAGGGAAAAAAACTGACGTGTGGGTGGCCCTTGGTGGGCTGCGCAACACTGACGCTGACTGGATGCACACTTGCCGCATGTGCTGATGATGTCATGTGATGCGGTGACATTGAGATGCCCTAGAAAAGGTTTCTTGTGCAGAAAGGCGCAGTCGCTGGCCAGTTATTCTGCAGACCTAGGTATGCAAATCTCTCCCGCACGGCCCATGCCTCGACAAGGGGTCAGCGCTGTTGTGATGTGACATCCGGCCATCGAGGCAGGCCCAGTGGTGCAGCATCGCATCAAGCATGCGATTGCGCGCTTCTTCCCACCTGGCAGACTGCTGCAGCGCACATCGCATCGGGCATGCAGCAAAATGCGATGCGCCTTGACATCAGCATACTGCCTGTAGCAGGCAAGAAACCTAAACATTGGCAAGGCTTTACATCGACGCCGTTCTACTTTGATTCCAAGCGTCTACTTGCGCAATAGGCAGTGGTATTTGACACCCGGCACGCCGCACACCATCCGCCCACCATAGGCCCAATTGAATGTCGACCCACATGACTTGTCGCCCTTACACTTGCACTTGGTGGCGGCATTAGCAGGGCCAGGAGTCCAGGGCAAACTGCAGGCGCCAAGGAGCAACCATCTCCGTCGCCTACAGCGTCCCGTCATAGCATCTGCTGGGGGCTGCCCTTTAACGCCATCGCAAGGCCGCACTTCGCCCCCCTTGGCTGCAGGTGTACATACACGGCGAAGCTAGACGCGCAGGTGAGCGCGTGGCGGCGGTCATGGGCGTACGTTGGGGAGTGGTGTTTGCCAGGTCGGCATGCCAGAATGCCATGCACCATGCGCGGTGCAAACAGCAACATGCGCCACCTCTGCATTGCCTTGAGCGGCATCGGCTCCAAGCGTTTGTCGCGCTTGCACTTCTGTGCAGGGCCAAGGCATGGAATTGGAGAGAGAGTTGATGGCGGACTCCACCTCCGACAGCGAGTCAGAGGCCACCACCTCCGGCCGCATCGCATACACCCCAAAGCGGACCAGGGGTGGCAAGGCATCCGGCAGTGGCAGCTCCAGCCGCAGCAGCCTGTCCATCAAGCATGGCAAGGGCGGTGGTCGCAACAGCTACTCTGCAAGGGGCCGTCCTCGCGGTAGTGCCGTGGCCGGTACTGAGGTGGACCGCGCTGTTGAAGCTGTCAGCCAGGAGGTCCGCACACTCATTCCACAGGTGCAGGCTCTCAGGCAGAAGTACAACCAGCTACTGATGCAGCGCTCGTCCAGCACCAGCACCCAACAGCTGCCGGGCACCAGCGCCGCTGCTGCGCCCACACACCCCGCAGCGACTGCAGCAACTGGCCCCTCATGCTCATCCCCTAGAGTGCCTATGGCGAGCAGCCCCGACATCATCCCTGTGACAGTTGCAGCCCTGCCTGCTTCAGCCGTGCCCGACAGCTACAGGGTGCTCAAGGCAGAGATGTGTGTCGCACCAGACACCGCTGCTGCCGCCTGCGCGCCTGCCAGCTGCCTTTTGCCTACGCCATCCCAGCCTGTAGTGCCGCGCCTCGCCACACTTGGGCGGCCCATCCCCAGCGCCATCATTCAGGACATCACTGCTGCGGCTGCTGTGGCGGCAGCAGCGGCTGCAGCCGCCGACAACCACGGCATACCTGAGCCAGATGAGGACATGGCGGACCTTGCTGACGAGGAGCTACTGCTGGACCCAAGGCACAGCCTTGCGGTACCGCCGGAGTACTGCCAGGCTGAGCATCACGCCCTGCTGCGTGGCAGGGCCAGCCCCAGCATTGCGCCTGGTGCCCCTGGCTGCACCCTGCTTACCCCACGCGGCGCAGAGCGCTCCTGCGGTGACCCGGAGGACGGCATGGACGCGGAGGAGGCCGCTGAGCTGTTTGCAGGCCTTGACTCGCCCAAGGACCTGCTGCTTGCCCGCTTGACCCCGCGCCAGCTGCTCCCGCACACCATGCTCCCACACCACCTTCCGGAGTCCACCCAGGCAATCATGTACCTGCCCCCTTGGAAGGGCGCTCCTTGTGGCCCCAGAGGCGCGGGCGCGGGCGCTAGCGAGGCTGCCTGCAACTCTGCGCATGTGAAAAAGGAGGACCTGGGTGCTGGCTGCTGTACCTCGGCATCGCGCGCGCTTCCGCCCGGCGGTGGGCTGCTGGAGTACCAGTGCAGCGCCAACAGCACCCTTCACAGTAGCCTGAGCACCACGCTGCACATGCGCCGCGCCTCCTCCACCGCTGATTCTGACGGCGACGAGGAGCACATGCTGCACCACCCGCACACCCCGGGGCTGCCCAGAAGCTGCCTCGGCCAGGGCGACGCCCTCCCCTTCCACAGCCTCCCACACCCGGCCTGGGACGAAGCGGGCATGTACTGCGAGGAGCCGGGTATGGCCCTGGGCCTGCCTCTGCATGGCTGGGAGCACTGCGGCCAGTACGTGGACCCTTATTCCTTTGCCAGGCCCCTTGGCGGCAGCGCTGGAGAGCCCGACAGCAACATGTATGAGTATGCCTACATAGACGTCACGCTCGTTGACCCAGACGAGGTGTAGAAGCCTTGGATGCAGCTAAGACATGGTAAAGTGGCTAGTGGTGCTGTGTCACCCCTCAGCCCCGACCTCCAGCTTGCAACGTGATGGGCGAAGAATCTCAACTTGAGATGTGCTGGTTGCGTCCACCCCATCCTTCACTTGCACATTCCAGTTTGACCTAATGACACGCACCTAGCACACCTGCATGATGCAGCGGGCTTATGCCACGATGCAAGATAGGCTCGACGGGTGATCAAACACCGTGCACGACCAGTGAGCATGGTGCTGCATCTTAATGGCGCTTGATCAGGGCTGGCACTCATGATTTTGAACCTGACCTGCCAATCAATTTTTCGAAATGCCCTGCAACAGGACTGCCGCTACTACTCGGACTGCTGTGCATGCTGGCCGCCAAACCTGGAAACTTTGCACTGCGAAAAGTGCGCTTAAAGGCAGCGTCAATCACTGGGCCTGACAAAAGGTCTGGCAGTGCACCCCTCAAAACCTTGACACATGTTATGTCGAGGCCTTAGTAGTACCTCTTTATTACTTGCTTGTGATTGTATTTAGACTTAGCTAAAAATAATGCTGCTTGTGGCAGAATTGAATGTCACCACTGTACGGGATGAGGTTGCACATGCTTTGCTTTGTAGGTCGCATGCACAGCTGCATGGTCTTGCAACAACATCAGTCTTCACGCAGCCTGATGGTTGCAACGATTCAGTGCCCTGCTGCTGTATCTCCTGTACTGTCAAGGGCAGCGGGATGGCCCCAGCTTACAGCGGGTCCATTCATCACCTAGCACTCATGCTCAGGTATGGTGGTCATCGAAAAAGCGTGAAACACGTTGAGCAAAACCGCATAAGGTAGCTGGTAAGCGGGAGGCCTTCACATAAGGCAAGGTCATTTGCAGGTTAACACGTCTCCCAAGCATAGCCCTCGGTTGCTTTCCGCGCTCTCTGCAATCTGTCACCCTGCCCTGGCCTGCTTGCCTGCTGTAAGCAATGCTGCACATCTGTTCCCTGCTGGGAGTCCGAACAAACACCAAACTTTTTGCGCCCATCTACCTGTGGGAGGCGGCCATGGGCGCCGTCCACAGCACAGAACACAGGGCATACTGCTGGTAGGTCACACTTTCGCTCATGCACACTTCCCCTCTACTCTCCCCAATACGCAGCTGTCGCTCTCATCTTTGTTCGTCAGTCTTCGTCCCGTAGACCAACACCGCTCCCTGCCCCCGCTGGCCCACCCCACATCAAGGCACCCCCGCTGCGCGAGGCAGCCCCAGAACCGACAACATGCTGTTCAGCCCCATCTTCCAACCTCCCTTGAGTCCACGCTGCTCGGGGCCCCCTCAAGCAAGGCATTTCCATCTTGGTGCTGACCAGGGGCAGAAGCAGGCAGGGAGGCTGCCCTGCAGCTGCATATCGGCGACGAGTAGCAGCAGACCCACTCCCTTGAGCCCTACGTCCACTTAACCCTAACACTGCAAGAGCCTTCTCGTGCTTTCCTTCCCTTCTTAGAAGGGGAAGTAGGGCAGGATGAAGAGGATGTAGAAGTAGGTGACAGCTCCGGTGAACATGTAGGAGTCAAAGCGGTCCAGCAGGCCACCGTGGCCAGGGATGAGGTCACCCGAGTCCTGCGCAAGGTTACGCAGGGAGGGCAAGAGAGAGGCAAGGGAGGGGCCATCAAAACAGGGCCGTCAGAAGGACAAGGCAGGGTTTGCCGTTATGTCTTGATTCCCTACGATTCATCACTACGCCACAATACATCTGGGTGCCTTGTGGCGCCCTCAACACAGCAGAATGACCAAACTACCGACTAAGGCCCATGCCTAACACCCAGAGGTGCAACTGCTCGCCGAGCTCACCTTCATGCCAGCGTCCCTCTTGATGATCGACTCAATCAGGTCCCCAAACAGGCTCGAGAAGAAAGTCAGGACCTGAAGGAGTAACAGGTGCAGGGTGACAGGTCAGAATCTGAGAGCGGCGCTGCTAGTCTGTCTCAAGGTCATGTCAAGCTCGCATTGTGCGTTCAGCTGGTCAGCGCGGGCTTGCTCATGGTGCCCATCCCGCCGTTGCCCCGTGCACAGGCATGATCAACGAGTTCGCAGATAAAAATAATTCGCCTGCGCCAGCATCCAGTTCCCCTAGCGCTGCCACCGCTGGCCCCTGCACTCTCAATTATGCCATTGCTGATGTACAATACATCGCATTCTCTCACCAACTCCCGCTCACCTCCCAGTCCTCTTCGTTTGTCTGTCCCCCACCAGTAGTGGCCAGCATCAGCCATGCAGGACAAAAGACGCCATCCACCTCTCCCTCCCTTGGCCTCGCCTGCCTCCCCCCCCCCAGCTCACCCCAAGGCCCGCTGCTGCTAGCGGTGTCGCTGGCCAGGAAGTGAGCTTCCACAGCGCTACCGCTGCCCCCACGCTGCTGACGAGGCCTCCAATGGCGCCCTCAACAGTCTTCTTAGGGCTGATGTCCGTGAGCTTAGTGCGGCCCAGTGTCTTACCTGGTGAGGTGGACACAGACACATGTCAGGGTCAGTGCAAGGTCAGCGTAAGCGCAGGCTTGCAGAGAAGGACGTCGTCAGCATGATCTGAAACATGATTCGAATCGTGATTCGAATCGTGATTCGAATCGTGATTCGAAACAGTTTGCTCTAGCCTAGCAGTGAACATCAACTGCAGCTTGGAGGCGTGACAAGCATGCAACCTCCGCCTACCGCACCGTGCACACCAGCAACCAACCTACATGCAAGACCCAGGGCTCTCAGACCGGAAGCACTACAACTGGCAGCGCTCAAGGTGGCAGTCACTGCTTTGAGTGGAGAGGTTGGGACCTACCGACAAAGTAGGCTCCCGTGTCAGCTGCCACCACACAGATGGCCGAGGTGAAGGTTGCGACCAGGCCCACTGTCCAGGCAGCGGCGGGGATACCCAGCAGGCCAGGCTGTAGGGGCAAGCGGGGACGGGGTAGGGGAGGCATGGCAGTGAGGGAGGCGGGGAAGGAGGCGGGGAA
>JAWZTI010000822.1:0-20106 GCA_039880955.1 Chlamydomonas urium
GGCCACCTGCCGCAGCACCCGCAGGTGCCGCAGCGCCTGCCGCGCCCCTGGCCGCCGCAGGCAGGGGCTCGATGAAGTGCTTCCTGGGCGGCGGCGTGCGCTTAGCAGCGTCGCTGAGCGCCCCCAGCGCCTGCTCAAATGCCCGCACCTTGCCCGCCTGCACCCCCCCGTGCGCCGAGCCCTGGCCCCGCTGCTTCTTCGTCGCCGGCTGCCAGTCCCCGTCCGCCGCGCCCCCGTCGCCCGGCACCAGCCTCTGCACCCCGAGAAACATGTGTGGAGCCGCCTCGTCCGCAAACGCCTTGATCGCCTTGGGCAGCGGGCTGCCCTCCGGGCTCCACACCACCATGCCCTGGCGCACCATGGACTTAGCGAACGGCGGGTTCTGCTTACCATCGAGCGTAATGAGGTGCTGCGCATACAGGCGCTCCTGCACACGCTGCGCCAGGCCAGGGGGCGTGTCGATCAGCACTAGCACTCCCTGGAAGCTGCCCTCGGGGCGCTGGGTCACGACGCCGGCCATCGGCATGTCGCCGCGGCGGCGCAGGAACTCGGCGACGAACGGCTCCGCGACGTCGAGGTAGCTGCCGTCGCGCAGCTTGCCTGCACCGCCGTGTGCCTCGACCCATGTGACCCACGCGCGAGCAAACAGCTGCACGTTCGCCGCGTCCTTCTTGGGCAGGCCCCAGTTGCGCACCAGGCTGCTGACGTAGCTGAAGTAGGTCTCTGAGCTCAGGCTCAGCGCCTTGATCCCGTTCCTGATCACAAACGTCATCATGCAGTAACCCATCACGGCGTCAGCCGGCAGCGGCTCCGTAGGCGCCGCCGATCCAAAGCTCCACATCATCATCTTCTTCTTGTACCGCAGGGTGTGATGTACCTCAGGGGCGCCCGCCAGCGCCCGCACCAGCTGCACCATCAGCACCTTGTGCTCCGCCTCGCTCAGCTGCTTGGCGCCGCCCTGTGGCGCACCCTCAGCTGCCTGCTGCAGCAGCTTCACCAGCGGCGCGCGGGCCTTATCCGCCCCCGCCTCCGCCGCCAGCTGCTGGAACGTGGCGGCGGGCCTGGCCGCCAGCGCCTGGCGTGAGTACAGCGGCTGCGCACCGGGCAGCGACAGCCTCGCCTCCATGCCCACCTGAGGCAGCGGCGACTGCAGCAGCGCCAGCAGCTTCTCCTTGTCTTCCTTGGCGCTGGAGCTCAGCTTGCGGCTGGGTAGCCAGCCGCTGGCCGCCTGCAGCACGGCCTCCTGCACCTGCTTGGCATTGCCGCCGCACCGCTGCATCACCTGGCTGTATGGCTGCCGCAGCGGCTCCGGAACCTGCCCCAGCTGCAGCACAGTGTTGCGCAGCGCAGGCAGTAACTGCTCCAGCGCAGCGGTGCTGGCGGCGTCAGTGCCCTGGCCCTGGGAGACGACAAAGCCCTCAATGCGCGAGCCCTGCCACTGGTCGTGGGGGTAGGTGCCGGGAAGGTGCAGGCAGCCGTCTCCGCGGCCCTCCTCAACCAGGGCAGTGAGCAAGGACAGAGCGGTGGCGGTGGGCCCGCCACGCAGGGCCAGGTCATCCAGTGCATCACGTGCTGCCGCCGCCCAGCGTGTCCCGGCGAACAGCCAGGTGTCGTTGACTGGCAGGCCCTGCTCCAGGCAGAAGGACATGAAGTCTTGCCAGGGCAGGAACGTAGGGCGCCCCGTGACCGTGTCCACAGTGTGTGCGCTGGTTGTGACCAGGTACTCAGCGGCTGGCAGTTGCCCATGGTGGCCATGGCAGCCAGTGACCATCTCGAAGCTCAGGGCCATGTGGCGGCTGCGCAGGGTGTCCATGAGCGAGGCTAGGCGTGCCTGTGCGGCGGCGGCGTCGCCCTTGCTCTGACGCATGTAGTGCGCCTGCAGCAGCGCGGCGGCGCCGGCTGTGAACTCGTTGTCCAGGGAGTTCTTCGCGGCGAAGCCCTGCACGCCCGACAGCGTGACGAGAGAGCCGCTGTGCTTGATCGTGGCGACCATGAAGCGGTGGTTGGCGTCCGCGACGATGGCATCCGCAATGCTGGCGTCCTGGCCTTCGTTCTCGAACTTGGGCAGGAAGGCCTGCTGCACCTGAGCCGAGAGGAGCTGGGTCATGTCAGTGTCCGTGGTGACCTGTGGGTGTCACACATAAGCAAGGGGGTTGCAGGTTGAGTGGCTGGTGCCAACTACGAGACTCCATGCACTGTGAGTGATTGCTACATACCAAGAGGCCTTACAGTCATGCTGCTGTGAGGAGCAAAGGCATGCGCCTGCGGCTGACCTGGTCGGCAGCTGCCACCCAGCCCCTACCCTAAGCAGCATGCCGCGGAACAGCATGAGATCGGACTGGCTGCAGTGCTGCAGGTACTTCTTGAAGGCATTGTCCGCCAGGACGTGCACCACGATGTAGAAGGTGCGCGTGTCGGCGCCGGGTGCGGCTTCGGCCTCGTTCACCTGTGCAACATGCAGGCGCCACGCGAGTGCGTTGAATCAGCAGGTGTTCCAGGCCAGCGGGATTGCGATGCTGCAAAGCGTGTAAGCTTATGCAGGCTTATCTGCCTATCTTGCCTTGTAGGCCACCGGCAGGCGAAGGTCGCTGCACAGGCGAATCAAGTTTTGAATCAGCAGCGCCGAGGCACCGATGGACAGTGAATCCATTGGTCCTGCTTCTGTGTACTTGCTGGGCACATCGGATATCTTCACTGCATGGAAATTCCCACATTTCAACTCTCGCTGCTGCTGGGTTTTGCGCCGGCCGCGCTGCAGGCTATCGCACGACTGTAAGCTTCCAGCGTGCGTTCGTCCCGCAGCATGACGATTGTCACGACGCTGCTGGCGGGACAGGTGGACACGACCGCTGGCTCCCACATGGACGTTGCGCCCACTGCGGGCCGAGGGGTTGATGAGCCGCATGACGCGCAAGACGAGGCTCCTGGAATGGAGGGCGGGGACGAGGTGGCTACTGCTGGCAGGGCCAAGAGGGCCGGCAACAAGCGCCGAGGTGCGCATGCTCATGCAGCGAGTTCGCAACAGCATGGGACGCATCCGACACAGCTGTGCCATGGCGAATGCAGGGCCAGCAAAGGCGACGCCGGCCGTTCGAACGTGGCTCCGGATTGAGGACACTGGCGAGAGTAGCGTGCTGCAGGCGGTGCGTGCCCGGTTGTGGACTGTTGACAGCCCTCAGAAATGGCAGCAGCACCCGGATTAGAACAGCACTGGTCAGGATGGCCAATTCTTGAGCAGCAGAATGGAAGTTATCTGAACCCTACCCCCTGCCCACACCGGCTTGCACATTTGCCATGATGCTGATGTCAACACGCAGGACAAGTACAAGCTCACAGCCAAGCTGGGCATTCAGACGCGTGATCTGCGGCTGCTGGACCCCAAGTTCACGGGCACCTACCCATCGTGCATCCTGTGTCGAGACAAGTCCATCGTGGTCAACCTGGAGCACATCAAGGCCATCATCACCACCAAGTTCATGCTGGTGGTAAACCCCGAGGAGACCATGAAGTTTGTGGCAACGCTGAAGGAGCGGTTGGCTACCCCAGGCGGCGTCGGCAAGTCCATGCAGGACCTGCAGAAGGCGGGTGCAGCGCCCGCCATCCCGCGCTTCGACATGGACCTGCCGTTTGAGCTGCGTGCGCTGGAGATCTGCCTGGATGAGGTGCGCGTATGGTCTTGAAAGGGCGCGGCAGGGTCTCTTAGCATCTCTGCAGGGCGGATCTGCTTGCCTGCATCGGTTTGCAATGCTTCATGTTGCCGTTTCCTCACTAAACCGCTTCCACTCTGCATCTGCCTGCAGCTGGCGGCCGAGTTCGACACAGCCCGAGCTGAACTGGAGGCAGCCACCTACCCTGCTCTGGATGCCCTGGCCACCAAGGTATGACAGGGGTTTCCACCTCAGCCTTTTTGCCACACATCCTCAGCCCCTGGTCACGCAGCACCAAGCAAGCTGCACCTTGAGTTGCCACTGACAAGGTGCAGACTAAGCTTTGTAGTCGACCACTGTGAGCGTTTCTCACTCCCTGCCGTACCAACGTTCACAGGTGACGTCGCCGCGCCTGGAGCGTGTGCGTCTGCTGAAGAGCAGGCTGGTGCGGCTGACGACGCGCGTCGAGACGGTGCGCGAGGTGCTGGAGAAGTTCCTTGACGATGATGATGACATGCACGACCTCAACCTGACGGCCAATGAGAGCAAGGAGCTGGCGGAGATGCAGCCCAACGTGAGGGGCAGGGGATGGGGATGCGGCATGGAGAGTTGGCAGTATGTGAAGATTGGTCAGCACTGGCAATATGGGCCAGCCGATAGCCTTGTCACAGAGGCTCAAACAGGTAGCCTGCAATGTTGTTAACCCAGAGGGTTGTGGCATTACATAAGTGCATGCTGCGCTTGTGCCTTGGATGCCTGCAGCTGGTGCGGATGAGCAAGGACCCGCGCCTCGCTCGCACCAAGTCAGTCACGGAGCACTCGGTCGCCTCCACTGACTCGTCCCTGGTTGAGAGCGAGGTGGCAGAGGTGGAGATGCTTTTGGAGGTGCGTGGGCAGGACACGCGGCAGTAGGGCGCGCAACAGCAGGGCGCGTAGCAGCGGGGCAGTGCTTGTACGTCATGTCAGAAAGCCACACCTTGTGCCTGCAACATTGCGCTCACCCCTGGTGCAGCCCAACCGCTTGCCCACGATCGTGCCCTGACGTGCCTGACGACATTTCCCGCATTGCTTGCACAGGCGTACTTCATGAACTACGACAACACCTTCAACCGGCTGCAGACGCTGCACGAGTACATCAAGGACACAGAGGACCTGGTCAACATCAAGCTGGATCAGCACAGGAACCAGCTCATCACCGTCGACCTCATCCTCACGGCCCTGACGTGCGCAATGGCAATGGTCACAACGGTGTCTGGCATCTTCGGCATGAACCTGGACTCGGGCCTGCAGAACGCGCCCAATGTGTTCAATGAAGTGACCATCGCCACGTCGCTAGGCGCCATGGTCCTGTTCATGTGCTTCATCATCTTCGCGTGGCGCCGTGGCCTGCTGGCCTGGTCGTGAGCCTTGTGCTTGGTGTATCAGGCAGCGTGGTCACAAGCCAGTGGGCATTAATTTCTTGCTGTTGGACCAACATGGGATTTGCGGCTGCAGCCCTTTGATCCACCTGCTGTTCATGAGGTTGTGCCCCGACCATTTTGCCTTGATTTCCCAAGCACCACCGCGGTATGCCTGCACTGATTTGATGTCAAATGCTTTTTCCCACACTGAAACTTATCCGCTGACGCACTGCCGCGCGCCAAATCGTGATTACCGATGCTATGCACGCCAGCACCCACCGCGGACGCCTGCATCAGCCGATTCTGCGCACTGCTGTGAAACATGCCAGCAGCCGTGTGGGCTGCAGCTCAAAGCAACGCATCGATGTCGACGTCGTGGTTGTGGGAGCAGGTATCGGGCAGGCTCAGCAGCAATTGGGCTTGTGCAAGGGAGGTGTTGCCAGTGTTGCTCACCAGCCACCTCCATTCTGGGCACACGTAGGCATCATTGGCCTGCTGACAGCAAAGATGCTCCTTCAGAAGGGCCTTTGCGTCGCACTGGTTGAGCGCAAGCAGCTGTGCGCTGGTGCCACCGGCGCTGGCCAGGTATGCACTGAAAGCTCCAGACGGCTGTGTTGTTAACCTGGCGTCGTGTGAGCCACAATACACTGAAGTGCATTTGCCTGGGTGTGTGCAGGGCTATATCTGGATGGCGCACCGCAGCCCAAGCACAGCAGCGTGGGAGCTGGCAGCACAGAGTGTGTATGCCTGGAAGCAGCTGGTGCAAGAGGACACCAGCTTTCGTGCCTGCGTTGAGTGGCAGGTATGGGGGCGAGCTGTGCAAGACGGAGCACAAAGCCAATGTATGAGGGTGGAAGAAAACAATCTGAGTAGCAGGAGACTGTAATTTTGTGCACTAGGCCACACAGGCACCGTTGCCAATAGCAACTCATCTGGATCTCTGGATGGAGCTTGTTAGAGTGTACAGTGCGCCAGAAATGGCACAAGAGACCCCCACTTCAACCAATGGGATTAACGCCCGGAGGCCCAAGCTATCACGATAACTTAGATTCTATCCCCTTCCAACTGAGGAAGGAGGTAAGCGAAACAGCTCGACAAAGCGAAGCCCGCCCAGAACCCACACCAGCGGGGGCAGCCTGATCTTCACGGTCCATGCACGGTAGGGGCCTCGAACACGTCCCCCCAGGGGATCACCCACCGGAGCAGTTTACTCTCTGCGGCAAAACAGACTGGAGATGCCATGGCTCCATCCCCCACGCTGCCTCGTCCTAGTCTTAACATGTCCGTTCCTGTTAGCCTCACGATGGGTTCGACTGCCATCCCCTTTCACTGTACTCTTTCCCCTTGCACACCTTGAGCATCTGCGATGCTCGTGTAAATACCGTGTCATACATCCTCCTTCGTTTGTACCCCTACACCATGAATTTGTGCCCACAGGCGACAGGCAGCATGCTCCTTGCCACAAAGCCGCAGGAGGCAGCGGACCTTCAGCAGCGGCAGGCACTGCTGCAGCAGCATGGCATCACGGCCACGTTTGTGGACGGTGACGAAGCTCGGCGTCTGGAACCTGCCCTGGGGACGCCCAGGCCGCCACCGGAACTGGGGTCAGCAGTGGCGGTGGAGGGGGCGCTGGTCACATCCAGCGACACTCAGATTGTGAGTGGCTGCTCTGCAAGCCACGTGGGGCTAGTGCCGGGCATTGTTGTCAGGGCATGGGCAGCTACAAAAGTCATTGTGGCCCTGGCTGCCACCACTGTGGGGATGACTGGTCTCATGGAAATGGCCCCTCGCTGTCCCGATGCAGAATGGCAGGCAAACAGCGCACCAGCTTCTGTCAAACTGCCAGGCCCTCCCTGGCCTGCGCCTGCACCTGGAGGAGCCTGTGGAGCGCCTGCTGATGCAGCCGGGGGCAGGCTGCTCGACAGGCGTGGAGACTGCAGGTGCCATCTTTGGCAGCAGGTACGGCCGACCGGCCTGTTGGGGCATGTTGTTGACCGTATCAATGTCAATCCTGTGATGCAGATAAATGGGTCACATCAGGGACATGATTTCTCGCCTTGAGCGCTGCATACACATAGGACACTGACCAGGGCGCGGCCTCCGCTTCTGACGACCTGGCTTTGTCCCTGCTGACGCTGGCATGTCTGTGTGGTGCAAACACACTGCAGGCTGGGCACAGTGGTTGCGGCTGGCGTGTGGAGCGGCGAGCTACTCAGTCAGGCAACGGGCGAGGCGGCGTGGGCCAAGGCGCTGCAGCCGCGGCGAGGCCACCTGCTCGAGTTGCCAAGGCCCAAGGGCATGCCGGTTGTCAAGCGTGGCATGATGGAGATGAGCTACACAAAAGTACGTAGTGTGCCATTTCACAGACTAAGGGGGTGCCGCAAGGGTGCACAGGGTTGCCTGGTATCAGCATCGACAGGGCCCCTGAGGGATGCAGGTGGCAAGGTGTGGGAGGTGCACCTGGACTTGCGCCTGCTTAGATGTAGGATGCAGCTACGTTGCTAACTAGTATTCTGCAGCTGCGCCATGACAAGACTCCTGTCATTATTGTCACACAACCTGCTGTGCACTCTGCTCTGCTCATGTGCAGCACTACTCATCAAGAGGCCGCGCTGAGGAGCATCCGACTTCTGGCGTTGACATCACCTTCACTGCCACCACCAGCGCCTCTGGCTCATTGCTCGTCGGCAGTTCCCGGGAGTTCAGCGGCTGGGGAACACAGCCCTGCGAGGCGGTTGTCCAGGCAATCATGGACCGGGCGGCCCTGTTCCTGCCCCACCTGAACGGGGCGCCATTGCCGCAGGGGCCCGACGTGCGGGTGGGGCTGCGACCGTTTGCGACGGGAGGCGCGCCCATGATCGGACCGGTGCCTGGGGCTCAAGGTGAGGAATGCTCACCAAGGAGGCTCGGCGATGGTGGTCTCCAATTCATTTGCTGATCACCTCCTATCATGATGAGTCACAATGTCAGCGGGAACTGCGCACGCGCACCCAAGCAAGTGGCCTGCCCATGCCTGGTGCTGTTGACTCCCTGCTTGCTACCAGCTGGCCGGCTCATGGGTGATGCTTGGCTGCCTCTGTAGTTCAGGACCGTTTTAATGCTGCGGCCCCCCAGCCCACATGGACCACTCTGTCAAACCAACACCTAAGGGCGTAGCTGTTATGTTTGTCCTTGGCTGCTGCCAGCAGATGTGCAAGCGTTCAAACCTCACCACTCCCCGTTTTGGTGCCTTGCAGGGCTGTTCCTGGCAGCGGGTCATGAGGGCTCCGGTCTTTGTCTTGGCCCTGCAACGGCTCAGCTTCTCTGTACATACATGCTGGAGGGGCAGGGTTCAGCAGGCATGGACACCTCGAGGTTCAGGGACCTGCTGCCCAAGTGTGCATGACAATGTCAGTGTTCATGGTCTATGCTCTCTATGCTTTTAACACCGTTGTACTTCAGAGATCTACACAATGGTATGGCCTCTTTCCTGCCTGTTGCTGTTTTTGCTGCCGTATTCATAGGGCAACTGCATCACACCACTGTGTGACGAGTAACCAAGCTTTGCACAAGTTCCCCAGCCTGCGCGCCAGAAGCACGATCTTGCTGAAATGTCTGGCATCACGCGCGCCCTGTTGCCCGGCAGCCGCCTGCGGGTGTCTGTTGCCGCGCCTGCTGCAAGCAGGCGTGGAGCTGCTTGGCGCGCTGCTCCCCAGCACCCTGCTGGTGGCAAGGTCGCCCGCGAGGTCAAGGCACGCTTTGCGAACGACAAGCCAGGTGTGCATACGCGGCATGCGGGTCAGCTGATGAGCCAGGAGCTTGCAGCGCTGTTGCTACGAACGCCCGCCTACCCCACCAGTCAAACACCCACAACAGCTGTAGCAAGGCAGCGCGCAGCAGCATGGGCGCCTTACAGCAATGCTCTCCCGCTTGCCGACTCTCCTTGCAACGGGATCAGATCTTCTCCCCCCTCATGGTGGGCTGCAGATACTGCTGCACCCCCCACCGATCCTGCGGTCATCAGGGTCGTCAGGCCGCCTCCCACGGATGGCGCCAAGGCCACCATCCTCAGCATTGACGGTGGAGGCATGCGAGGTGTTGTGCCAGGTGAAAGGGGGGCGAGCCAAGGCAGTATGCGGCACGCAACAACCCGCACAAACCAACTATGCTCCACGGCAGCTTGCTGTCGATTCTCTGGTTACTGCCCATGCCCTACCAACCGCAGCTTGTGTGCTGAAGGAGCTGGAGGACGTGATAATCAAGGTGATCAAGGAGGAGTGGCCTAAGCTCAGGCAGCAGGCCCAGGGCGAAGCCAGGAACCTGGAGAAGGCACCTGAGGACTTTGACATCGACTTGGCGGACTACTTTGACCTGATCGCAGGTCAGCGGCCCCTGCAAATGGAGCAGGCATATGCTGCTGATATGCATGTTGCTAAACACAGCATTGCTGCCGTCATGTCAACTAACTGCACTCTGGAATGTGCTGATGTGTGCACACTTTTGGATTGTACTGTGCTACCTGCCCACCTCGCCTGCCCTGCTGGGTCCCAAGGGTACCGCCAGAAGCAGCACTATGTGTTCCTTGCCATTGCACTGACTTGGGGGCTGCCACGCTGCGCAGGCACATCGGCTGGCTCCATCTTGGCAACCTATCTGGCCACAAAGGGCGAGTACCTGTCGCCAACTCTGCTGCCTCCTGGCATCCGCAAAGGTAGGCACCTGCAGATCCATTCAGAAACATGCGGCACAAGCCACAGAAGCGGGGTTGGACAGGCTGAAGAGTTAAGCGACCTGCAAGCTTCCGGCAAAGACGGACGATGCTACCTGGCATTCCGCCTGTCCCCTGGATCCCCGATCTCCTGAACCTCTCCACCCAATGCACGCTGGCCAGGAAAGCGCATCAAGGCTAAGCTCAGCATTGGTACACAACGAGGACCCTTCTCCAAAGCGCAGCAGGCTGCAGGGCATGGGTACCACCACAAAACCCCAAGGCTACTGACACCTGCCCCTGCATTCCCCAATCCGCAAGGCCTTTGACACCTGTCCCTGCACGCCCCTCACCCCAAGACCACTTGACACCTGCCCCTGCACGCCCCAAACCTCAAGACCTCTGACACCTGCCCCTGCGCGCCCCAAACCACAAGACCTCTGACACCTGCCCCTGCTTGCAGGCTCCATGGAAGCAGCGCTGTATGTGCTGCAGTCCCGCAGCAGCAGCATCTTCCCCAGGCCGGCAACTGAGGCGGCGCTGGGTGAGCAGTTCACTGCCGCCCTGGACTACGCCTTCCGCAATGTCAGCTTCCTGGCTAAGCTGCCGCAGGTTGTGAGGGATTTCTTGTACCAGGCGGTGTATCAGCTGATTGGGTATTTCACGGACAAGACGAAGCCCTGGACTCTGAACGGCGACCTGCGCTGGAAGCTTCTGGCCATTTTGCATGTGCAGTATGGCAAGGAAGGCATCCAGTCGGTGCTGCAGGAGATATACTCAGACAGGTGTGTTGAGTTTGTCAGCAGCATTTATCATGTAAAGGACGCCAAGTGGGTTGGCAGGGGTACAAGAGCGCCCACTCCTCGTCAATGCACTTGCAATTGCTTGCAATAAGGCACAAGGCGTCTGCAAAACCTTTATTTGTCCAGCCAGCGATGTGCTTTCCATGCGACACTCATCCGCTTGCGCCTGTGTCCCTCTGACCGCGCAGCAAGCTGTCCGCCGGGCTGAAGACCTCGCTGCTGGTGACTGCGTACGACATGGAGACGTCGGGGCCGTTCATGTTCTGCTATGTGCACGACAAGCTGCCTGAGCAGCGCTTCCACGGCTACCTGAACTTGTCCGGCCGCGAGGGGCCCAAGCCTGCGGTGGGTTGCATGATGCGCTGCAGTCAATAACCTGGCCTTTCAAAGATCATGAAACAGCGGCTGTCGGGTCGTACTTGCTGTGCTCATAATCAGAGCAATGGTCCTGCTGGTTGTGCAGCCAAGGATGAACTCGTGACGCTGCAGACCTGCTTGTTGACCGTACGCAGACACCGATGAACGGCTTGGAGCTCCAGGCTGCCAACCGGCGCGCCATGGCCATGAAGGTAAGGCTGCTGCCACCTGTCTGCCATCTCAACAGCATCCTTGACTTCAGCCTCCTTGCGCACGCAGCCTCTAAGGACATGTACACCATTGGTCACCGCTGATGGCTGTGCCCCCCAACCGCGCCGTTGCGCCCCCCACTTACAGTCCATTCAGGTACCACGGCTGCAGTACAACCTGGTGTCCCTCACCGGCGAAGCCCCACCCCCTGTGACCACCGACGGCAGCGACACCGCCAGCTCCCCCGAGCGCCTGGACTTCTACCTGCGAGATGTGGTACGCAGCAGTGCGGCGGCGCCCACCTACTTCCCTCCAGCTCAGATCAGTGGCCTTGCTGAGCCAGACAGCCGCGGCGTGACCGGCCAGGACAAGGCCTTCACGCTCGTGGACGGCGGTGTGTGCTGCAACAACCCCGAGGGCGCAGCCATGGCGTTCGCCATGCGCGCCGCGGCCATCAAGGACCACGTCAACTTGCGGCTGCAGGACCTGGCGGTGCTGTCCATCGGCTGCGGCGTGAGTAACGCCAGCCGCAAGGTTGACGAGGATGCCGGCGCGCTTGGCTGGCTGACCTCGGCCGACATGGTGACCATGTTCATGGAGGCAGGCAATGACCTGACCACCGGCATGGTGCAGCTGCTGGACGCCAACACGGTGCGCTCAGGAGGGGGGGCGGATGGGTTGGGGGTACGCAACTGGTAGCTCTACACTGGCTGTATTGCTACTGCCAGCGCAGGATCGTAGTGCAATTTGTGGTAATAAGGTTGTCCGCGTCATACATGGTCTTGTGGCTTGATGCTGACCCTGCCGCAAACATTTAAATTAGCGCATCTGCGGCAGATGCTACACTCTTGAATGTGACCACATGTGTTGTACAAACAGTGATACCTTGCGCAGACGTGGCCCAAAAGCACTTTTGAGAAAAGAACGTCCTGCTGCGCCGACCGATTGCGACGTGATCGTAGGTGCCTGGCACCCCTCAGAAGGCCTCTGGTCAGATGCTGCGTGTCCAGGCGGCCGTGTTCAACGACGACGACCACTGGGGCCAAGTGCTGTCCCGCATGGACGACCCTGCCGACTACAACGACCTCGTGGAAATCGGCACATTCTTGGCAGAGGTAACCAGGGGCGTTTATTTTCGAACCCTTTAGGGGGCGCTGGGTGTTGGGTGCTGGGGTGCAGGAATGCACGGAAAAAAGGCTTTGGGTTGCAGCGCTGACTTGATGCAGGGCGGTGGGTGTGCTAGATGTGTTGATTGGTGCGTCGATTTCGCATCACGTTGACTGAGGCGCTGCTGCTGCTGCTGGGTTGCTGCTGCAGCGCCGCCGCGCCGACCTCGAGGCCTACGTGAGGAAGTGTGTGTTCAAGCTGGAGTAAGGACCTGGTGAAGCTTTGCTCTCCTACATGATCAGCAATCAAGGCAGTTTTTACGATGGCCAAATGAGATGCTCGGGTGCACATGATCTGCCCTGTATGACCCGCCTTAACGTTGTGAACAATCAAACGACTGATGAACCGCTGCCTGCTTCCTTAGGTGTGCTATATTTTAGATTTGATGGTGATTTGACCTTGTTGTTGATTGTTGCTGGCTGAACTGTAATGCCGAGTGTGTCTGTTACCAAAGTGGTCTCAGCTGTTTACACAAGGGACCCTAGCCATCATCATGGCCTGCAGCTGCTTTGCAACTGCAGCAATGAGGAACATGTCGCTGAGCTGTGCACGTCAGGCATGTGACCCAAGGTGCAGGCAAACATCTTGCGTTAAGCCAGGCGCACTCTGCACCAGAGCAGGTACTGTAAATGTAATAAGCTTTCGATGAATGGCAAAAATAAATGGTACAGGTGTGCAAGGACCCATTGCAAAGCGTCACAAGGTATTCAACAGGTCTGTGCACGGCGACGTCTTCACAGTGTACAGCGTCGCAGCAACATGTCAGCAAAACAGCACATTGAGTGATGCTGCAGTGTTGATGCTTCGTGGTTTTCTGTGCCGCTCCTTCCCTTGCTTCCACCCCTCCGTCAGTTTTGGTGGCCCCCTGTAACCCCCCCTCTGTCTCTTAGTGCTGATCACGCCGTGTTATCGCTGCTGCCAGGAGGCTGGCTGAGGGGGCTGCATAGGAGGATAAGGCTGCATGCCTGGACCGAAGGCAGACGACTGCATGGGAGAGGGCGATGGCAGTGGGTACGGCTGCATGCCAGGGCCGAACGCAGACGACTGCATGGGCGAAGGTGAGGGATATGGCTGCATGGCTGGACTAAACGCGGCAGACTGCCCAGGTGAGGGGCCTGGTGCGCCCGAGGGGTTGGGTGGTGGTGGGTAGCCTGGGTACTGAGCAGCAGAGGACCCTGATTGCAGTGGCCCAGCGAGGCTTGAGGCAACTGACATTCCTTTAGGCTGCTGACCTGGGTACTGCTGCTGGAAGGGGGGGTAGGGGCTTTGCTGGAACTGCTGCTGCTGGAACTGCTGCTGCTGCTGCTGCTGCTGCTGGTCTGGCGGCAGCTGCCCTTGAGGCTGCTGCCCCTGCTGCTGTGGCTGCCCCTGCTGCTGTGGCTGCCCCTGCTGCTGCTGCCCCTGCTGCTGCCCGCCTTGCAGCTGCTGGTCGCCCTGCTGCTTCAGCGCCTGCTCATCCACGTCTGGCTGGCAGCAGCCACAGCAGCTACACCAACTGAAGCACCGCCTGAACCAGCCCAGGGGGTTCCACCAGGGAAGTGGCGCTGCAGGTTGGGCTGCCTGCCCATCCTTTTTGTCGCCCTGGCCCTGCTCGACGTCGCCCAAGGGCTTCACGGTGCCCTGGTGCAGGCGCGGGAGGTAGTAGCGCGCGCGCATGAAGCTGGGCCAGCAGCGCGTGAGCGCAAGCATGATGGCCTGCGTAGGGGCCGGCACAGTTAAGGTGGCAAGATGAGTGCTTAGAGGTGGTCAATCAACAGTTGTAAGAGCTTGGCGCAGCACAGCAGCCGGCTGTCAGTGATAGCTGTGAACCAAAGCACACGCAAGTGACATGAAACATCAGCACCGCTTTGTCAACAGATACTGGCAACGAGGAAGGCTGCGCCCGTGGGCTCATCCGGCACGCATGCCCGGCACCTCACCAGGCAGGCCAGGGGCCAGGCGTAGTTGAACACGATGTTCAGTGGGTCCTTGCCAGACTGACCCATGCTGACGGGGATCTACAATGCACCACGTGACAGCAGGAGAGAGCAATAGGGAAAATTTCAGGTCCAGGTTACAGATTCGCATGACAGAACTCAAGTCAGCGAGCAGCAGCAAGAGCCACAGTGCAGCTGCATTGTCAACACAATGTGCAGGCAGAGCCTTGTTAGGTAAGCGCTGAGGCCGAATGAGCACCCACCGCACATAGCCCTGTGGTGAGCGCTTGCGAGAAGGCCCATGCGGCCGACACTTGATCCACCACTGACATGAAGGTCGGGGAGGACCACGCAACCGAAGGGGCGGCCTCCCTTGCGTTTTGAAGCGCCCACGGGAACCTGAACGACTGTGTGAGCTGTGTGTTTGCAAGGGGTGGACGCAAAGGCGGGCTGGGGTGATGATGGAATGCAGCTCCATTTAGGATGATGATGCCATAGTACTCAATTAACGCAGACCACATGACTCATCAACTAGAGAGCATTGCGCAGCGCGATATGCGTGCTGTGCAAGCGGTGCCATGCTCACCACCATGACAAGTGTCACCCAGCCATGAAGCGAGATGTTGAAGTATGTAAAGATGCCTTCCTGCCAGGTCTGTTCCCCGGCATAAATGCCAAACACCACCGCATAATATATGAGCAGCGCCCCATCCAGGATGTAAGGTGGTTCCTGCAGGGCACAACAGACACGAAATGGTGTTATGAACCAAGACGGTTGCCCCACACAGGTGCCGTCCAGTAGCATGCCAGTGTGCATGCCGCTGCTTCTGGCCACCAACACCTGCATGTGGCAAGTCACTGCCATGCATGTGCCCGCACCTGCTTGAACTTCCAAATCCACAGCAGCAGGTTGAGCACCACCAGCAAAGCACTAAGCGACAGACCGAGGATGAGCCCAATGCCCAGGTCGACAGCCTTGAGCGCTATGCTCAACACCATGGGCAGCAGTGTGAAGTAGAGGCTCCATGCAACCCACACGCGCAGCGTCGCCTCTTGCAGCGACAGCGCTGGCAGCTCTGACGGTGGCTTCTTGTCCGGCTGTTGTTTGGTGGGGTCGCTGCCAGCGGTCTTGCCAGCATCAGCGCTCGGGGCGCAGCACCAGCACTGCCACCACCGGCGCTCTGGCTGTGCAGCCGCCATGCTTTGTTGCCCAGGCGTTGCTGCTGGGACTGCTGGGCTGGCCCCTTGCTGCCGCGACTGTGCGTCGCTGGGGCCTGGGCTTGCGCCATTCTGTTGCTCTGGTCGCTGCTGCTGCGCCAGAGGATCGTCTTCGTCGTCATCGTCACCAGTTGGCCTTCTTCTGCGCCCTGTTGGCGTCGAGGGCGCTCCCCCTCCTGTGGTGATGGCACCTGTGCGCCCCCTGGACACAGAAGGCGCCCTGCTGCCCGCCGCTACAGACGGTGTGCGTGAAGCTGCCTGCATTGTGTTATACGCAGTTCAAGTGCAGAGGTGCGTCCTCCTTGGCGCACATTTGTTGCAGCCATCGGGTTGGCGCCCACCAGGCCCGCCATGCGTGCGGGGAAGGGAAACACTGTCCCAGCCGTGTCAACACATATTGGTCATATGTTCAAAGGTTCGAACCATGCATGTGCTCAAGTGCCAGAGTGACTGGCAGAGTATCATGAAACAATGCACAACCATGTTGCAGCACCACTGCAGTGCGCAAAAGCTGGATTTGGCTGCATGAGGTGCCGCTGGGCCGACGTGACAGTCGGCCTGTTGCTCATAAAACGCAGCGCAGTCCGTTTCGACGTAATGCTGAATCCCAATCAACCAGCGAATGCTATTTTTAGTTTGACAAACCTTGGAGCATGCAAACGCTGCTGTATGCTCTTTTTCAAAGCAAAATCGACCGAATCGCGTGCAAGTTGTAGTTACACTTTCATACTGCCACGGCAGCAAACGAGCCCCGCGTGCGCGTTGCAGAGCCAGCGTACACGGACATGACACGATTTTCGACGTCGTCAACAACGACCAGCGGCACCATGTCGCAGCGCTGGGCAGCACGACCCCCGAGGCTAGCGCGCGGGAGCGCTTGCAGGAGCCGCGCAGCTGTGGGCCCTCCTGCAGCGGCGCTGTCCGTCAAGCCGGCTGCTGGGCTGCCTTTCCAGCTGCCTGAGCATGCAGCTGCTTCGGCCAGCAGACCAGCAGGCCTCGACCTGGGCTGGCGCACAGACTTCTCCAGCACGTACCTGGCCGGCAAGATGATTGGCTCTGGCAGCTTTGGACAGGTGGGGCAGCGAAGGACAGCTCTGGGGGCTGCCAGTCGGGCCACCGAGACACCATGGCCCTTAGTTTTGCATGCGCCGTGCTGACTGGACCCGTGTTTGCGCCGCAAACGTGCATGGTTGCGCAGGTGCATCTCGGCATTCATCAAGAAAGCGGTACGTGGAAAGGGCCTGACACGAAGGGCGCTCGACTGCATGCTTTGTTTTCGCGCCACGGCAGGGTGACGCCAGCGTGCCGCGTGTTGCCCCGCATGCGCAGGCATGGAGGTAGCTATCAAGACGCTTCCCAAGGCGAGTATTGCATTGTCGCGAAAGAGGCACTCTAGGGTGTTGCCCCTGAGACATCTGGGGCCTGAGCCCATTCATGCGTGTGGTCATGCTGCAGATTCGGGGCAAGCTTACGCGAGAGAAGACACTTGAGAAGATTACGAGAGAAACAGACATGCTATCCCGATTGCAAGGTAAGCGCAGCACCAGTGGTGGAGTGCTGGTTGTTTGCAATGACTGGAGCTCAGCTCAGTGTACTTACACAGCAAGGTCCCTTCCCTCCAGCTGTAGCAGCATGACTAAGCATACACGCACTCATTCTGCTTGCAGGGTGTCGCGGCGTTGTGCGGCTGCTTGAATGTTTCGAGGTGCGTGGGCGGCTCAAGGGAATCCGGTGCAGGGCTGCGAAGTGTGTTGCGTCATGTGCTGAACATATGCTGCTGCTGCCCCTCGGCGTGCAGGACTCGAACAACGTGCAGATTGTGACAGAGCTGTGTGCAGGCGGGGACCTGCAGAAATACGTAGAGGTGTGTTTGAGGAGCAGGGTCGCCTCGGATGTTGGTGCAGTGCTTGCTGGAAGCCATCGCTGAGCATGCTGTTGCTATGCCTGTGACCTTACAGAAGTGTGGGCCGCTGGATGAGAAGTCGCTGGCGCTTGTTGCGTTTGAAGTGCTGAAGATTGTCAAGTGCTGCCATGACCTGGGCATCCTGCATGGTGCGCACTGAGCCGCATGCACAGACAGGTGGCAGTGATGCGTGGAAGCCGTGTGCTGCAGACCGAAAGAAGCACCCGGGGCACAGCTGGAGTACTGTGTTGACACTGTCGCTGTGCCTGCCCGCCTGACCACAGGCGACCTGAAGCCTGCAAACTTCTGCATCAAGGACGTGCCCCGCAACTTTCTCATGTTCAAGGCCTCGCCCACTAACCTGCGAGCAGTCGACTTTGGCTGCAGCCAGTTCCTAGGTCAGTGCAGCAGCACAGAGCGCCGTCCCCAATCAGCCTAGGGCCTCGTCTCTGCACGCAAAGGCCTGGGCAGCTGCACTTGCTTGCCTGAGTTGCCTCAATTTACAATTACCATGGCTGCTGCTGATTTGCTGGCTGGCTGCTCGCATATCTCTACAGGGCCGCGCCGCCTGTCGAAGCGCACGGGGACGCCGGTGTTCATGGCTCCTGAGATCTTTGCGCGGGACTACGGGCACAAGGTCGACGTGTGGAGCTTAGGCGTTATGCTGTACTGGTGGGTGCTGTCCCTGGGCTGTGCCGGGAAGCAATGGCCAGTGGTTAGCAGCTGCAGGACGCAACCATCTGCTGAGACTGCTTGCTGCTTGCTTTGACCGCTGCTTGCTTTGGCCGCTGACATCACTGCCGCCGCGGATGCTGCTGCTGCCGTTTGTCCTATGCAGGCTGTTCTGCCGGCGGTTCCCGTTCTTTGATAACACCGAGGTTGTTAAACAGGCAAGGCTGGAAGAGGTGGCGGATGCGGTCAACAACGTGCCCATCACGTACGACTGGGGCCCGTTCCTGGGCATGTCCATGGAGGGCCTTGACTTCCTCGCCAGCTGCCTCACGCGCAGCGAAGAGGAGCGCATGAGCGTGGAGGAGGCGCTGGCGCACCCCTGGTTTGACCGCTTTGTCAGCGGCGAGCAGCGGTCGGTCGTTGGCCAGGTTATTAACAATGGAGCTAGCAGCGGCAGCGGCAGTGCTGTTACAACGCCCACCATCAGCTTATCTTCAGGCAGCACACTCGGCGGCAGCTCGGCGTCGCCAGCAGCGTGAGAGGGGCCTGTTTCTTGCAAGGGCCTTGCTGTTGGGGGCCGGCCATGCAGGCTCAAAACACCGGAAGGCCCTCCATGGCAGCCCCCTCCGTAAGGGTCCTTGCAGGCCATGCTGAAGCCGCCGCGCTTCTGTACAAGTGGGTGGGGGTCAGGTGAAAACACGTGCAGCATAGCGTTCACTGCAGTTGTATTCAGGCAGGCGCTATGCCTTACTTAGCATGTGTCCTCCTCCCTCCTCTCAAACCCTTACCAAGCGCTCGCTCCTTGTCTTCTCTCTCTAATCCCCCCTTCATATCCGTGCTTTAGTCTTAGGCAGAAATTCATCGCAATCAAATGACGATTCCCTTCAGATTGTGCCCGCCGAAGCAGCAACCCACCCAGTGCGTCGCACCAGCAGTGTAAATACCTTTTGCCTGATCATGTCGTTTTATACTCTTGTTGCACTGTCAGGCAGCCTGGCCACTTAGGTGGCTTTGTGTGGGGGCTGCATGCAGCCCAATGCCCTTTTGTACCACCATGCATCATCAGGCAAACAGTTGATTTGCACAATTTGAGCCGTTCATCTCCAGGCTCCAGTTTTGATGTTGGAACGTTCTTGTTGTTTCCCGCGTACCACAACCATCTGTAATGTCTTGGATGGCGCTGCATCGAAACCACGTGTCTACAGGATTACACTTTGTTTTGCACAGCGAATGGTGGTGCATTGAGATGAAGATGGCATAGGAGAAATTTTATAGCTCATTCGTTTGGGTGCGCAAGACTGACGACCTCCAGACTATTTGTGCTGCTGCTGTTGAGCTGTGAAGCACTGATGCAGCTGCACCATGGCTGCCGCTCCATCTGCAGCCAGGGCTGGCAGCTTCATCGCGATTGCTTGAAGGGAAAACCTGCATGCACCCAATCGGGAAGCGTGTGCGCTGTCAAAATTTTGGTACAGTATTTTGCAACAGTACACTATGCCAATGCGCATCGACCGCATGCATCCTGTCCGCAGCAAAACCCATGTGGGTGTGCACCCACAGCACACACCTGCCATTGGCTCCCGACAGAGCGTGCGCCGCTGGCTGCTCAGGCCACACGTCGTATACCCAGCCGAAGTCTCTGCGCCACAGGAGTCCACGCTGCTCAAGCAGCCGCTCCGAATGCTGAGCCGCATGTTTGCCTGAAACGGCGTCAATCCACGTGTCTCTGCGTGCTTCGCTAGCCATTCGCTGCCGTGCGCGACGAAAAGAGGGCAGTATCACTGCATGGGCGTGTGTGTGGTGTAACAGTGTGTGTGGTGGTTTTTTCTCGTCAGCGGCCCGGGGTCGCCACACAAGTATGACGACCCCCTACACTGTTAGGCCAACAAAAAGGCCTAAGTGAGCATGGGTGAAGCAAAGCGTGAATTTATGCGTGGTTGAAGGTTGGACTTGGTCAACTGACAAGGGCCTAGCCTGAGGCTATCCCATCCCCTTGATGTTACCGTACGCGGCGTTGAGATTCGGCACCCAAGCTGGCACCCCCCCCCTGCCGAATCCTACTTTCGCGATGAAGCGCGTTTTGCTGCGGGGGTGCCGAATGGGCCGCGCTGGGGAAACGAAAACTC
>JAWZTI010000824.1:0-20077 GCA_039880955.1 Chlamydomonas urium
ACCTGTTGGAGGGCTTGGCAATGCTGACGCGTTGGTCCATGCACATGCTGCCCCCAGGTGTCTGACTTTGGGCTGGCTAGGTGGTCAGGTGCTTCCGGCAGCTTGTGCAACCTGGGCTGCGGCACCCTCACCTACATCGCCCCAAAGCTGAATCGGCAGGTGGCTGTGCGTGCTGACTGCACCCCACACGCCCTGGTAAGGCGGAATAGCTGACCTCTGAAGCCTGCTGCCTGTCCGCCTTGCGATGATATTAGAGATGGGGTGAGCGGTCATGAGCAGGTGAGCGCAAGCACTGCACTCCTCTCACCTTCGCGCCTCTCGCTGCTGGGTGCAGATGTCCTGCAAGTCGGACGTGTATGCGTTTGGACAGACCGTCCTGCGGTGCTTTCAGGTGGCGGCCAACTGCAGTGACATAGACGTACTCGGCACCCTCATCGCCCTGCCTGACGCTTTCACCTGGACGCAGCTGCTGCTGCGCTGCTGCGCCATTCTGCCTGAGCACAGGCCCAGCATGCACATGGTGGTGGCAGCGCTGCAGCGCCTGCTGGACAACACGAATCCGGCACCCACCTGTGCACCAGCGGCAGGGACCACTGTAGCCCCTATCTCAGCTGCAAGTCATGAGGTGTCCTGCACCCCCACCAGCACTAGTGCCACACCAGCACGCATGCATCAGCGCAGCCTGGGTTGCGACTCTGACAACACGGCCCCTGTTGGAAGCGCACTGCACATGAGCAGCAGCTGCAACAGCACAGCACACATGTCGGGCAGTAGCTGTGGCTCACAGCAGTGCCACCTGTCCAGCCTGCGCTACCTGGCCCTCAGCCCCCTCACGAGCCAGGCGCTCAACAACAGGCTGAGCAGCAGCAACGGCTTCGTCCACCCTCCAGCGCCTCCCTCCCACAAGCAAAGTGCCACTGCTCCATCTCCCGTGCACTTCCAGCAGCAGTGCGCTTGTCCTGTGAGCCCTGCAGTGTGGACACCCAGGCTGAGCGGTGAATCCTCGCTGCATGCGCTGAACATGGGTGTGTCGCTGGCTGACGGCACTGACGCCAGCAGCACGCAGGCAGCCACAGGCAGCTGTGGAGGGTGGCAGCGTGAGGTGGCTGGTTGTGAGATGGGGCACAAGGAGGATGCAGAGGGGGTTGTGAACATGACCAGAAGTGTCTGCAGCAGTGACGTCGCTGCTGCCACTGCCACCACCAGCACTGGCCCCAAGGTGAAAGGCCCTGTGCGCAGTGTGGGCAGGTCTGAGGCGCATGGTGTGCATGGGCAGCCCTCGAGCAGTGGAGCATCAGCGTGGCTGTCGAGGGGTTGTCAGGCAGCAGTGTTGATTCAGGCTTTCGGGGCGTGGCGCAGCATGGGGCTGGTGGTTGCGATTGTATTGGCAAGCGCGAGGGTTGGTGGTGCACAGAAACATGCCCTGAGACAAGGGCAGGGTCATTCAACACGTGTGACCAGCGTGCCGGCTGCTGATTTGTGCAGCCATACGTGATACTGGGTTCGGGACAAACACAGCTGCAGTCAAGCTGCTTGAGGGGTTCTTGCCAACCATTGTGATCTTCTGGTGTGCACATTTGCACCTTGTTGCAGACATACAAACCAGTGCTCTGACGACACAGACTGAGTCGCGGATTCAAGCCTGAGTGCTTCACCCCTGCCAATCTGCACCCTGCATTTGCGTGCGTGCGCTGGCTGCATGTGCGCGCATGCCATGATGCTGCCATGCAACCAGTGTAACATTTTGCTGTGAAGCTGGCTGGCTGGGTGCGGCTGAGTGGCGATGAGGAGTCGGAATCCAGTTCTGTGTCAGGTTACTGTATGTGAACTGGCTTCCCCATCCTGCTCACCTGCGGCAACGAACTGGCACCACAGGCTGCCTCCACCACTAGTGCTCTGGCTGCTGCGAATGGGTGCCTATGATGGCAGCTGCTGCCACCTATGAACGCTCTGCCTGACACTGCATCGTGTAAAGCGAAGACAGCGAAATGAGGACACGTTTGACACCCAGGTTTCCGCGTTGCACTGCAGCTACATCACCAGCTTCCAGGTCCGTCACCTGGGGTCAACACGACACACAGCACTAGTGTCAGCCCCGAAGCCAGGTCCTCCTCATAAGCCTTCACTCTCACAATTGCGCCATTCTAGCCGCAGGCCAATTCAGCCCACATCAAGCAGCTCATCACTGCCTGTGCCAGCAAGATATCCGCGCCATCGTGTACAAGCCGCATTACCTACACTCGCGTCTGCTCACGTCGTTCTTTCACGGCACAGCACAGCACAGCGCGCCCTGCTATGGAACGCTACGAGAGCACCAGCAGCACAGAGGCACCACAGGCGGCTGAGGCCTCTTCCCTGCCATTCGCGCATGAAGAGGAAGTGACCGGGCCTCACAGCCGCGACGCCGGCTTGGAGCTGCAGCGGCAAGAACGACCCTCTGGCACAGGTGCGCATGGCTGCCAGCCAGCCAGCGGCGGTGGTGCTGTTACTGTGGCCCTGATGTGAGAGGCCCGTACGCATTAGCCATGCGTGGACACGACACAGGATCTCACCTCCCTCCTGGACCTGACATGTTGCACCTGCAGGCAGGAAGCGTGTCAAGCGCGCCATCAGCCCACCTGTGCCGCCTCCTAGTCCCTTCCTGCCATACTCATCCAGCGATTTCTCTGTGCCAATGGAGAAGGTTCTGTCCAGCCAGCTGTCCCGCACCACCACCAATGCCAGCTCAGACCACAGCCACCCTTCGGCGCTCAAACACGCCCTTCCCCCCAGCAAGGCGGCAGACGACTGGTGCTCCATGCTTGCCCTGACATCTGAAAAGGCTTCGGGCGGTAGCCGTTCGAGCTTGAAGAGCAGTGATCGCTTCCAGCGCCTGTTTGCCTGCTTTGGCACGGGGGCGGTGTACATGTGAAGCAAAGCCTGCCTGTTCCAAGGCTCTCGCACTATCCCCCAACGCATGATGTAGTAGAGATGCATAGCGCAGTGCCCAATGGCACCAAGTAGCTGACAGCGTGCACTCAGTGTGCTAAATGGCACCATGCACCATGCATGATGTGCGCGTGTGTGACAGAACTCATTGTGTGTACAGACTGTCAGATATATCCAGATGCACATGTACAGCGCAACAAACACTTTTCTTGTGGTGTGATACCACAGTCTGACAGTTGCGCAATCCGCTTTGACAAGACTGATGCTGCTCTTATACTTAGCATATATTTCATTCATCATGATGATGCATCGCCTTGTAATCGCCACGATGTATCTCATCTCCTGTAACGTACTGAGCATGACATGGGAGTGTCCAAGAGGGTATTGTTGGCTGCAAATACCATACTGCATGCCGCGACCGCTTGCCAGGTTGATGCAGAGAAAGAAAGACACGTCTACAGCCTTCCAAACCCACATTGCTCGATGTCAGATTACAAACAACACCATTTGAGAGTGACAGTACAGCTCAGTGCAACATGCGAAGTCCTGTGCGGTTGCCATGGCACGATGAGCAAAAAATTGAAATCCAAGGGTGGTACTGTCTGCAATGCCATGTGGTGACAAAAAGTACGTGGGGAGGTGGTACAAAAACAACATGACAAGATGTACAGTCTTGAGTTCAACCACAACCTCAGCGCCGCCTCGCGGTTTTCGATCAAAAGGATGAGTACAAGTTGAGCAGGCTACACAGACGAGATGCACAGTGCTGCGTGGACAAAGTTCATCAGCGATGACAATGGGCTGTGTGGCTCTTGTCGCAGGTTTTGAGGGGACTGGGCTTGGGATGGCCGGCCGCCAACCGCTGTAAACACCAAACCTAGCGCTGTGGCTGCCGCGGCAGAGGCAGCGCATCTCACAGGCAAACACACAGCCCAAAGGCGTCTCACACAACCCAGCTCAGCGAGATTACACGCGTGGCGCTTCCCCCAACGGGCAGCAGGCTGGGCCACTGTGGGTACCCCCCCCAACCAAGCATATACCTGTACCTGCATGCATGTACCTGCAGGCAGCGCGCTCTCGGCTGGACTGTGTAAGTGAGTGCTGCGAAGTGCCCACGGCCAACAGCCGCTCGCAGTCCACCTGGTTGTGCGCTGCGCCTACACCGACGCACGGTGTTGGGTGTTCACGCCTTTTTGCTTACAAACAGACAGCCTCCTTGAGCCGCTGGCGGCTCAAGGGGGCAGGCACTCCAACTTCCACACCAAAGCCAAATTCAAAATGAAACGGGGTCCTATGCCCAACAGCTGGGGCGGCCGGCCCCGCGCCCAGTCACGCAACGCGCTGTGACACTCTAGGCTGCTCTTGCTGCTGTTTGCCACCCAAGGGAGGGAAACATGCACAACAATGGTGTCCGTAACCACTATGTCATTGTGCAGGGCACACACACATGGTGACGGCAGGGCGTCTGTGAACACGCTCAGTTGCGCCAGCTCCTCCTCCTGGTGGCTGGCACGTGCCAGTGCCATAGGCTTCTGGCTTCCTGGGTTCTGGCTGGCTGGGCGTGGGTTTCTGCATGGTGATGGGGATGAGGATGTGATGGGCCAGAATTCTGGCCCCCCAGCAGCTAGCACTGGCTGCAGCGGCTGATGTAGCGGCACGGACGCATATGGCGCGAAGGGGCTGGTCTGAGGCCGAGTTAGGGGCACGGCGGGTCGTCTCCTGCGCCTTTGCTCCAGCTGCAGATGTTGCTTGCATTCAGGGCCTGCTGCTGTCAGTGCCGTGGCTTGCAGATGTGGCACGTAGCGCGATGCAGCACAGCACAAGAGTGGAGCCCGGGCCTTGGCCCTTGCACTGTGCCTCGCGGTGCCAAGCGCGAAGTGATGATGATGGGCGGCCCGCGCCCGCCAAAAATGTGCGCACTTCAAATGAGCAGGCAATGCCACCAGGTCTCCAGCCTGCTATACGTCGTCAGGATCGCACGACTGCGCCGCGCATCAAAGCAAATGCGCGCTCAACTGCGTGCCCCTCCAAGTGTGGAAGGAAATGCTTGCCTCGACACGCAGAATTGCTTTGTCAGAGTGCCACAGGCAACGCTTACACCCTTTGTCGCCCCAAAATATGCATTCATAGAAGTGTCGAGCAATGTCGGTGCTGGCAGCGGGGCGCTTGGTGCACGCTTTGGCGCACAGGACGTGCGCTCAGCCGCTGCTACAGGCCCAGCAGCATGCGGCGCTCGCCAGCCTGCACAAGGGCCTGCATCCGACTCACAGCAGCCTGCTTGCTGGAGCCCCAGCTGGGGCTGTCCGACAACACCACCAGGAGCAGCAGCAGCAACTCCGTAGCGTGTCAGAACTGGGCTTCCGCTGTGGCTTCATTGAAGAGTACCGGACGGGAGAGGCCCTTGGCACAGGCTCGTTTGGGCAGGTGACAACACTAGCATGCAAGCGTGCAGCAACGGGGGTCCCTTGCAATATGCGTGAACGCAGTCCTCGCTGTGCATGCAGGTGCGGGTCGCCATTCATCGGCAGAGGTAAGAGATTGTGGTCTGGTGTGAGACAAGCCCTGGAATTTGCCTGAGTGAAACCGTTTGTGTGCCCGCTGCCATCCACTTGCTCCCACAGCTCTAGTAAGGCAGCAGTCAAAATAATGTGCAAGGTCCGTGGCAAGCTGTCGAGAGCCAAGACGCTTGAGAAGATTGCTCGTGAGATAAGCTTTGTTCAGCAGCTGCAGTCGTGTGACAAGGTTGTGCGGCTGTTGGGCTGCTACGAGGACGAAGACGTCGTGCAGATGGTCACTGAGCTGTGCACCGCAGGCGACCTGCGCAGATACGTGGAGGTAGGCGAGGCGAGATCAAGGCGCTGCAGTGGGTGCAAGCATGCCTTGCATCGCATGCTTTTATGCAGCAGTCTTGGTGTCAGCATTGAGCGCTGTTGAATATGCTGCTGCAGAGCTATGGCGCGCTGGACGAGGCTGCATTGGCAGTGGTGGCTGTGCAAGTCCTGCGCTTCCTCAAGTGCTGCCATGACCAGGGGGTTGTGTATGGTGAGCATCATGAGGCCCTCATCGGGTGGGCAGGTGCAGTGAACGCCAGGAGTACACACTGCAGAGACGTGCGATTCCTGAAAGTTACCCACCTCTCTTGTCCTGCTTGCCTGCCCGTGGTGGTGGTCTCTGCCTTCCCAGGCGACGTGAAGCCTGCAAACTTCTGCCTGAACAAGGCAGCGGAGGGGGACTCGCGAGCATGCAGCCGTCCGATCTTGACCCAGCTTAAAACGGTCGATTTTGGCAGTGCACAACAGCTGCAGCTGCCAGGTGTGTGCACTGAGGGCTGGTCTGTGGCTCTCGCCGCTCATGGACCGCTGCACCCAACCAACGCACTGCATGCATATGCCTTGCAGGCGAGGGCCGGCTCAGTTCATTAATTGGAACGTTTGCATTCCTGGCGCCCGAGTGCTATGCCCAGAATTATGGGCTGAAAGCCGACATGTGGAGTCTTGGCGTCATGCTGTACTGGTAAGGGCGCTGTTGCTCACACAGCTGTGCATCACGTGTTTTCAGTTGAGAAGCTCTGTTCTCGCTGCATAAACTGCTGCTTATTTGAGTATTTTCAATGCCTTTTGGCGCAGGCTCTTCACCTTGCGGTACCCCTTTTGGGAGAGCGGCGATATCCCTGCTGTTGCACGCTTGGAGGACATGGCAGCGGCGGCTCAGCATGGGCCTATCCACTATGATGTACGCCCATTCGCCATCATGTCGCCACAGGGATTAGATTTTTTGCAACGGTTGCTGTGCCGGGACGAGCAAGAGCGCATGGGAGTTCCTGAAGCACTCGCACATCCTTGGCTGGCTGCTGCCATTGCAAGCCTGACCAGCAAGCAGCACGCGCACGAGGTGCCCTGCTCCAACCTTGATGAGAAATAATTTTCTGTAGCCGCGGCGCCATTGCTGCCAATCTGCACCTGACATCAGGTACTTTCAGCACATTCATTGGCATTTATTTCCAAAAATTCGACTTCTGGAGGACCTCTTCTCAGGCCCAGGGTTTGAATGCCTCACTGAAACCCCTGGTGCACCAATTGCTTTACCTGTAAGCAACCTGGAAAAAACAAATTTCAATTTTTATTTCCACCCGCCATCCCATCCAAATGGGCTGGAGGGGCGATCCCGCTCAGGGCAACAGCAAACATGGCGTTGTTGGGCCGCTGGTTCGACTGGTGCATAGTGTTCTTCTTCCTGCTGCACATCCCGGTGGGTGCACGTGTTGCTGTGTATGCCCGCAACCCCCACATGTCGATCGAGGGGCGCTGACTGTATGCCAACGCTCAACACGCACTTTAACGACAGACGACAATCCTGGCGGTGAGCGCTGTGGCATGCACCTTGTGTTGGTGTGATTGCATGGCGCATGCTGCACAGCAACTCACATGCTTTCTGTCCTCTGCATGTGCAGGATGCTCAATCATGTATGTTTGTCGCGTAGTGTCACCCTGGGTAAGCACGTGTGGCAAGGGGTACCTGACGTTTTGCGCGCTTCAATGACTTCAGTGTTTCCTGCAGAGTGGTTTCCCCAGTTCATGAGAGAGCTCATGGACTGGCACATCCAAGTTAACAGGGACACTTTGGTAAGTGGAGCATCCAGCCTAAACACCTGGCGACTGGAGCGAGTCCCGCGCTGGTGATGCTTGGGCAATTATGCAGTCTCTGACAGCGTTCAGAATGATGCGTAACTGGGTCTGCTCACAGGGAGGGTCCTGTCCTGTACCCTTTCAATTGCCGAGCTGAGCTTGCTTGTCGCATTGGCGAGGCACATGCATTTCGGGTCTGCCTGTGAATGTGTCAAGCTGAGCTGCCCTTCCCTGCAATACAGGTGTCACGCAACCCGGCATGGTTTGTGGCACTGGTCTGGGGTGAGGTTCTCTTCCAGCTGCCGTTCTTCTTCATCGGGGCCTATGCTTTTGCTGCACAGAAGAAGTGGATTCGCATCCCTGCACTGGCAAGTGTGGCACGCTGCCATTGCATGCTCGCATGCAAAGCAAATCAAACACCATCCTCGTAACTTTGCATTGCTTGCTTGCCTACGCAGATCTACGGGGTGCACACTGCCACCACTCTGATCCCCATCATGGGCCACATCCTGTCTGAGGGCAACATGGACCTTGCTGGGATCTACATGCCATACTTTGTTGTCCCTGCGCTGATTGCCACCAAGATGGCCATCATGCCCGACCCTTTCCCCAGCGCAAAGCGCAAGGGCAGCAAGCGTGATTGACAAACTTGCTGGTTCAGGCGCTGCTTATGTTTTGTATTGGGTGCTTTACAGCACACCTTGCCGAACAAACGATCATTGTCTGCACCTCATCCTATGTCATTCAGGTGCACTCCATCATATCTATGCTGGGTGGCCCCATCTGCACATGTGGTATGGCGCACGTGTGCTGCGCTGCTGTAATGATGAATAGGTGGAGAGCTTGTTTCTACTGGGCGGCGCCTGTGCCCAAGTGCCTGTCTGCTGCGGTTAGAGCCTTGTGCGTCTCAAGCTGAGCTTGGTTACCACATGCTCCTTTGGCGCCATGAGCCGCGTTGAAAAGCCGTGGGCCATGCTGGAAGTGAGGTCACACTCAGTCGCCTGCCATGCTTTGATGCCCTCCATGGATTTGCACGTCTGCTCGTACTCCTTGTGCCCAATCAGCTTCAAGCAGGCGTAGCTGCGCAGCGCGCCCTCGTCAATGTTGCCATTCGCGCCAAAGCTGGTGGTTTGCTGAATGGGTGCATACGGCTTGAGACCATAGGGCCCCTTGTTGGCACCATATGGCGGAGGCACAGGGCGAAAGGGGCTGTGCCTCGTTTGCTGCAGCATCGTGCCTGGCCATGTGTTGTGAGCGGTTTCGCGGTCCAGCAGCATCCTGCAGGTCAGGCAGCACAGGCGTCAGCAGCTTCCTGGTATTGAGCAGGCTGCGCTGCACCTGCTGGCCTGGCCACCTTACTTGCAGGCGAACGCAGTACGTGCACATTGCAGCAACGCGCTTGCGTCCCTAGTAAGGACTCCTTACCTGTGCTTGGAGCCAATCAAGGCAGTGCCTGGTGCGCCTCCTGTCTCCCGAACCCCCAACAGCGGCCCTGGCTCAACATCGCGGTGCTCCAGGTGAGGCGGCTGCCATGCCTCTACCTGCTTGCCATCACTGGACCCTGCAACCTGAGGCTTCTCAAGCACGTGGTGGCGCATACCATCCCAGTACACGACCTTGGCCACAGCAGGGCTGTTGGCTTTGTTCCGGGGCTCATAGCTGGTGCTGGGACGGCCAGTTGCCCCCTTGCTGCCACTTGCTGGGTCACTGTCAGGTGCGGTGGTGGGCCTCTTGGGCCGCAGGTACTCCTTCAGAATCTCTGATGGGTCGAGGCTCTTGCCAACCTTGACCTTGCCGCCGCTGCGCTCCTCATATGCATAAGTCAGCTGGCCGCCCACCACTTTCATGCCAGGCCCAAAGTGGTGGCTGCGGACGCCCACGCATCTGCGAAGCAGCATGTAGGTGAGTGGCTGCATGTCAGGGCATGGCGCCGTTGATGCACCAAGCAGTATTACCGCCGCCAGTGGGACCGCCACCTGGCAAGACGCGTGTGGCCTCGAGGGCCGGGAGAGGCACCCTCAGCCCAAGCTTACACATGGATTCCCCTGCTGCTGCTTCTGCTCACCCTGTGGGTGGCGGCCCATGTTCCTTTGCCACATGCATTGTGACAGTGGAGGTGCGCTTGGGGTCCTTTCCCCTACACGCAGGCGAGCAAGATAGCAGAATTGGTGCATGCAAGGCGCGAGTTGCAAGCAGCGCTGTAGCCACGGGACGCGTGGCTACATGTCTTAGATAGCGCAACAGGCTCTGCACCTCAGCGATGTCAAATATGGCTGGCCAGCGAAGGTGCCCGTAGCGCTCCATGTTGCTGAAAGCTGAGTGCGGTCTCCTGTCATGGTATTGCTGGCACGGAGGGAGATGCGGTGCGAATTTGCAGCGAGGGTTATAATCACCCGAACTTCTCGCCGTGCAAGGGCGGCGATACAAGCTCCAGTCGGCCACGGCAGCGCTTCGAAGAGGGTTCGGAGTGTGGAATACGAACTGCAAATGTTGCACAACAACGTGGCCGTGTTTGGCTGGCCAGGAGCATTCAAGAACATGCATCACGCTGCCACGACCAACAAGGTGTTGAGCGAGGAGTCAGACGCACCGCTGACAGTCCCGCCCTGCTGCTTTGCATGCAACAGCTGCTGCACTGCCTCGAGCGTGACCTCTTCTCCAGGGATGAGGACAGGCACACCAGGGGGATAAGGGCACAAAAGCTCAGCCGACACCCGCCCAACTGCTTGTTTCACTGAAACCCTGCAGTGCCAGCATAAGGATAAACAGCAGTTTCAGGAGGCGCGCAGTGACCATGCACAGGGTGCCCAACGCAGCAACGTCAGAAGCAGCTGCTCACAAACACACACCTACCTCTCGGTCGCTGAGAAAAACGCTGCACGCGGCGTCATGGCTGAAGCAGGAAAACTCCTTATTGACGCTTCGATTTCTTGAGAGCCTCCAGCACCAGTGCGCGCACTACTGCTACAGCTGCCGGTGGAAGGGCTGGAGGTGGACGCAACTGGTGCATCTGCATGCATGCTACCCTGGGACTGGGCGCTGTGCAACGCCTCAAATGCAGCCACCAGGCCTTGCGCGTCCAACAAGCGGGTGCCAGGCCCCAGCGCACACACCACCACCTACAGCAGCGAGGTGGACATGCTCAGCATCATCGCTCCGTACCCTGCCCTAGCTGCGCATTGGCGCTGGCAACTTGGCTCAGAATTGCTGCTGCTGCTACACCGGCTGCCGTTGCTACACATGGCATCCCTAGTGTGCAGCCCCAAGGAAGGCAAGCTCCCAGACCCGCCCGTATCTCCCGCTCCCACACCTTTGACGTGGCAAGCTCAACCACCACGCCATGGCACTTCTCCAGCTGCTCCGCCACCTCGAAGCCTGTCATGCCCAGACCCCACACGCCCACTGTGATGCGTAGGGGGTCGAACCCCACACGTCCGCTGCTGGCACTAGGGCTTGCGCTAGGTTGGCTTGGCAGCCCTGTCCGCGGTCCTGCGTCAAGGAGCTTGATGTGTGGCAGGCGACCCAGCCGCTCCCAAGCTAACTGTGTGTTGCAGGGCCACGTGAGACAGCGGTCAGGACAAGCAACATATCATGTGCATCACACAGACAAGGGCAACACACACAGCTCCATGCTCCTGGCCCATTTTATCGATGCCGCCCACGCCCATCCCCCCGAGCCCTGCCTCTATTGCGCTTGTGTCTCCCCTTGGTCCACCCTTGCGCTGTGGTGTTGTTCCCCCCGTCACGGCCTCCCCTGTGCTACCGCCTCCTCCCCAATCCTGGGCTCCCCTGTGCTGTTGTCTCCCTCCAGCTGCTGCATACCTGGGCTGCCTCCTGCGCCTCCACCAAGAAGCCAGGCTGCGTGATCATGGCACAGGCTGCATCCAAGGATGCCATCAGCACGTAGCTTGGGCTGGAAGACTGCATACATAAGAGAAGTGGCGCAGTAGCATGACCAGGTGCACAAGTGGTCAGGCAAAAGACAGCTCAAGTGCAGCACGCAAGCTGCATCCTCATCTGCAGTGTGGGCATACCAATTCGGCACCCATGCTTGCCTGAAGCGTCTGCAGTGCCCGGGCGATGCGGTCGTGGGAGACGAGCGGGCCACACACATGCAGCATGGCCGCCTGTGTCATGGCCGACAGCACCTGGACACAGTGGGGCAGGAGTGTCGGCAGGGCAGGTTGCCTCAGCTCTGAAACATAGCAGCCCGCCATTCCCCCCAGTTCTGTGCATGCGGTCCAACAGCGCATGCAGTCCGAACTGCAGAAGCCGCGTCTGCCATGGTTGCCTAGCACTCCTCTGAAAAAAAGGTCCTCCGCATCCCTGCACCTTGTGAGTGGAGTGGATGGTGCAGTCAGCCCCCTGTGACAGTGCGCTGGGCGGCAAGCCTGGCGCTGTGCCAAAGTGAGCGCCATGCGCCTCGTCCACCAGCAGCGGCACGCCATGCGCATGGCAGATGGCCGCCAGCTCTGTCAGACGCAGGGACTAGTCAGGTGTTCGCATGCATACTAAAGCAGATCAAGCCCGGCGCGCTGTGTAAACAAGGCGTCTTGGCTGTGGGTGCCACTCTCATGGCGCACAACATGGGGGTACTTGCATATGGTGGCAGACCTCCTTGCCAACGCACCTTTGATGGGAGACACCGCACCAAAGTAGGTGGGGGACACCAGCATGACGCCCTTGAGTCGGCACCCTGAGCGCTGCGCTGCCGTCAGGGCACTGCCCAGGGCTTCAGGCGACACACCGTGTGCTATGCCAAAGTCGCTGTCAATGTCTGGTGAGACCCAGCGCGCCTCGCACCCTGAGCATGGCCATGGAAAAACAAGGTGTTTGTTGTTCGATGTGCCAGGGTCTGGTGGGCGGTTTGTGCAAGCCATTTGCAACGCCCAGGTAAGGCCTGTGGCCTCTCTTGTCGCTGCTGCACTTACAGCTGTAGCTGTAGCTGCTTGGCTCAGATGCGATGGGGCTCACCTGACAGTACCATGCCCGAGACGACGGACAGGTGGCAGTTGCGTGCGACCAGCAAGGTGTCGCCTGGCCCCGCACACGCCATGATGGCTGCTTGTATGCCCGCTGTGCAGCCGTTGACCAGGAACCAGGAGCGGTCAGCACCAAAGGCCTGGGCCGCCAGCTGCTGGGACTCGGCTAGGATGCCATTGGCAGCACTCAGGCAGTCCAGACCTAACAGCGTGGGGTGGGGGGAAAAGCCAAGGCAGTCATGTGGCTGACAGCGTGAGAGATGGTCTCCGGTTCAAAAAATCAGGTGCAGGTTGAGCTGGTGATGGTTGCGAACGCGCATGCTCTGGAGAAACGTGGGGTACTCAAACGCCTCCTTACCAGAGATTTCCGTAAGGTCGTACCGCAGAGGGTCGCTCCCAATGGTGTCACGAAAGCGTTGGGACACGCCGTGACCCCGCTGTGGATGGGTGCAGGCAACCAGATTCAGCCGCAGTAGGGCACTGCATGGCGACTGTTAGCTGCTCTCAGCTGCTCTCAGCTGCCGCCCTGCATGCAGACAGGCGACCACCGTGCTGCTTTAAGAAACCCCGTGGGCGCACCTTGTGGCCAGGCACATGGAATGGCAGCTCCTGTGTCTGGTTGCCACGGCTGATAAGGGCATCCAGCAGCGGTGTGGGAGCTGTGGTGTATTGCAGCTGTTGTGACGCTGGCGTGCTCCTGCACCTGTATGGTGCTGGCTTTTGCAGGCATCTGATGGGCTGTGCAGTTCGTGCGTGGCAGCTGATATGAAAGTGCCACATGTGCCTTGCTGCAGCAGCCATGATAAGGACACGCTCGCAACGCAATGAGGCAACCATGTGGTTCAAGTGAGGTGTGGGGTTTGTGCCAACGCATTGACCGCGCCTTGGCGCGCAGTAGCGATGGCGACGATGCGCTGCATCGCGCTGGTATGCCTGCTGCTGCGCCAGACAGCATTGGCGTCTCGAGGTATGCATGTAACCATGTTTTCAAGCTTGCGCGCAATCACCGAGGGTGAAGTTTGCACGATGCGCTGGCGCAGGTACGTTGCAGGACTCCCTGGGCCTGTCAGAGGTGAGATTCGACGCAGGGTGTGCAGCCTGCCAGGCTGCATGTATGGATGCAGCTGATGCGACCTGCACCATTTGCCAGGCACACCCGTCCATCGGTGCACCCAGCACCACCTGCAGCATGTGCACCTTCGTGATTGACCATGTCAAGGCTGGGCTGAACGACACGGCTGTGCAGGCCACCATCCTGGACAAGCTGCTGCAGGTGCGACGTGGGCGCATTGTGATGGTGATGCGGTACAGGCGCGGCACCCAGCTGTTGCTGATGGCGTTTGTAGGCTCAATGAGTGTGTGCCTGCCGCCCCTGAGTTGCATGCTGCAGGTGTGCAGCAACCTGCCTGCGGACCTGGTGACCAAGTGCTCAGACTTGGTGCGGCAGTACGGTGAGTCGCGCCTCCAGCGCTGTGGTCAAGGTCGATGCTTGTGCCACCATGGCGAGTCATCATTGGTGACTTGACCACACACCCACGGCCCGGCATGGGTTCACAGGACTGTTGGCAGCCACCATGATATCCACGGTCTGAATTCATGGGCGACACTGTATCTGCAGGCACTTGTTTCCTTGCCCGCGCTGGTGCTAGCGGATATGGGAGACTTCAGCACCAGCAGAGCAAGTTTCAAAACCAGCAGCGTGCTTGCCGCTCGTGCCCGACCTGCGGCTGCTTGCGCCCCTTCCTGCTTTGCTTTGATCACTCCTCACTGAGGGGTCCAAGCTTGCTGAGGAGGGCGGCCATTCCTTCCCCGCCCTTTCAGGGGCCTTGCGCTGAGCTGAGATTTGCGACCATGTCTCCGGCCCCTTATGTTTCCCTCTCCTTGCAGAACCAGTGCTGTGTCAGTTCATTGAGGCCGCTGACGGCCGGCACCTTTGCACACTGCTGGGTGTGTGCTCCGATGGCGCAGCCAACAGCAAGGCCGTTGCACAACACATGCTGCGGCAGGGTAGCCTGTTGTCATCTGTCCTTGCCAGGCTGCAGGGCCAGTCAAACGATGCGTGTGATGTGTGCAAGGTGGGTGGGGGAGCAGGACAACTGTGGGTGCAATGGTGCAGGAGCACCTCATGCTGTTTAAATTGTCGAGGTCCAAATCGCCAGATAGTGAATGCAACAAGCACAGCTGTCACCATTCTACAGGGCAGTACACATGCTATGTTGCACTATGCTTGTGAATGCACAACTGGAACGTCAAGCATTCTGGTTATGCCACTGACTGGACAGCCATGGCACCTGTTTCGTCACATTCCTTTAGGGGCGAACACCATGGTGCGTTGCGGCCCTTGTTCCTATTGCTTGGCCTTGCAGGTGACCGTCATTGAGGCACACTCACTTGTCTGCAACCCCAGCGTGCAAGCCAGCCTTGTCAACTACACCAAGTCCCTGTAAGTTGCATTAGGCCGCAGCAAGCAGCTAGGCCTGACGAGCTGTGCTCAGGGGGTTAGATGCAGTAATAATCTGCCATGCTCAGTTGGCTGGGGGTATCACCCTTCTCGTCTGACCAGGTAGCGGTTGCATCGGTGCCTTCAACTGCATGACCCCTTGGGATGCATATGCATATGCATTTTGAGGGCCTTCACCCTTGCACTTCTATGCATCTCAAGCCGCCTCCCCAGCTGACAGCTGACAGCCATTGGCCTTTGGGGGCATACCATATGTTGCATGTCGTTGGCGTGACACAAACAAGGTGATGGCAACAACAGAAGTAGGTTGCTGGCCCTTCCCTTGTGCAGGGTGCCCTTGTGCTGGTGACCTGGTGACTGTTGTTGCCAGCTTGATGCTTGCGGTGTACACATGCTACGCCCTGCGCAGGTGCGCTGCCTTGGGAGACGTCTACACCAAGGCCTGTCAAGACTACATTGACGTCTATGCGCCAGCCTTGTTTGAACTGCTGGAGGTGAGGCTATATAAGTTATTATCCTTAGGGTCATCAAGGCCTTGCACCACTACGATATCGTTCTTCAGAGCTGCAACTTGTAGCCCAAAAAATGGATTTGTGGCATCGTAGCACATCGATGTCGTCACACAGCGTGCACTTTGTTAAAGCAGCAACATTCAAGTAGCCCTGCTAAACCCTCCTTCTGATGCAGAAATTCCTGGCTTCCGATCAGTTGTGTGTGGACTTGGGCATATGCCCGTCCTCGCTGGCTGAGACTCTCATTGGTACCGTCAAGGTACGCAGCGCGTCGATGATGCACAACATTCAACATGGCCTTGGTGGGAAGTGGTGATGGTGGCTCGGGACCCTTCTGTGAGGGTACTGCCTTAGCTATAGCAGCCTACACAGCAGAGTGGCGGTTTCAGCAGCCATGCTTGATTTGTGTACATGCACGCGCAGCTGCGGCCGTCTGCATGGTTGCGCGGATGCAAGTAACGCAAGGGCTTGGAGCATTTTGTTGCCTAACACGCCTTCTAGGCTTGCGCTTGTATAACTTGCATGGATTTGTAATTCCAATATTTTTTTGGCAGCGCTTATAAGCGCTTCTGGTTATGAAGCAACGCTCATGATGATACCCACGTGCGCACTGGCTCAGCATGGCATGCGATTCACTTTTGTGACCGACGAATCTTACATCAAGCCTGCATTTACTCAAGCCAGAATGAGAAGGGAAGAATTATGAATCGATGCGTGGACTGGGAGGCGCTTGGAAATACGCAGATACAAATTTGAATGCATCAGAAAGGGAATTGGATCAGCGCGAGTGAGTGGAGGGAAAGTTGTTTGACAATACCATCAGGTACCTATGTTCATCAAACTACAATCGCAGCAACCAGCAAGGGGACAACAACGACCCCATAGGGTCATCTGCTGGCGCATCCTCCATGCCTGCCTGGGCTGCAACGCCTTCTTGTGCTTCGCGCGGGGCGGCCGAGGCGCATCCACCACCACTGTAACAGAGGTGACGACGGCGGACCGAGGGGGAAACGAGGGGAAGGGGCGTAGACGACGAACGCACGCGCACGGGCAGGCTGTGGGTGAACAGACTGACTTACTGGCCGTGGGGCAGTTGTCGAGCAACACCAGCTCTAGAGGTTTGGTGTTACACGATTGGCGAGAGTAATGCCCCTAACAACTGGGCAGCGCCTTGAGAGCAGGCGGCGCGCCCGTACAAAAGGGTGTAAAACAAAGGGGCGCGGCATGACTGATGCTGCGGGGTCGAAGGTGACCCTGCAGGGCGCTGGAAGGTCCAAGCGCACAGTCAGAGGCGGCACTGTCAGCATGGGCCGCGGGGGCCGCGGCCAAGGTAGCTGCGAAGAGGGTCGCACAAGGCGGTTTAGGAAAAACACAGTAACGCATGGTTGCGACGCTTCAAGCGTTCGCACTGTGACAATCACCCCCTCTTTGAGGAAGTTTGTCCACAAACTTTGGGCAGAACAAGCAGGCGAAGTTAGGCAAGCAGGCTGACAGGACAAGGGCTGACAGCTACTTAAGATTAGATCGTCGTCGATCGGACCGAGGCTCCGCTCCTACCGTGGTACTCGTTTAGGAAGCGGTCATACTGATCTTCAGACAGGTCTTGCTTCAGGTCCGCGGCGAACACCCAGTCATTGTAGTCGTCTGAGTGGTGGGCCCATTTGATTAGGAAGGACAAGTGTCCGTATCGCTTCTTGTGAGCTTGAATGGCTTCGACTTCCCAGTGCTCTTTGCCGTCGATGATGTCAGGCGAGACTGGTTGGTATTCCGGGCGTGCAGGGAAGTTGTCACAGTGCGAACGCTTGAAGTGAGTGCCAACCCTCTTGGCAGCTGCCATGGCCGCGGCCCCCGCGGCCCATGCTGACAGTGCCGCCTCTGACTGTGTGCCTGGACCTTCCCGCGCCCTGCAGCATCAGTCATGCCGCGCCCCTTTTGTTTCACACCCTTTGTATGGGCGCGCCGCCTGCTCTTAAGGCGCTGCCCAGTTGTTTGGACCACTTCTTCTTCTTCTTCTACTACTTCTTCCTCTCGCCAATCGTGTAACACCGAACTTCTGGACCTGGTGCTGCTCGAGTACTGCCCCACGGCCAGTAAGTCAGTCTGTTCGCCCACAGCCTGCCCGTGCGCGTGCGTTCGTCGTCTACGCCCCTTCCCCTCATTTTCCCCTCGATCCGTCGTCGTCGTCACCCTCCGTTACAAGTGGTAGCGAAGCTCGCCGTCATCCTCTACACCCCTTTTCTCTCCTCGTCGTCTGTACGGCCTCGTCATCCTTTCGCGCACCCGCGCTCGCCTCTCGCTCAACACCGTCGCTCCTTCGCCCTCCCCCTCTTGGGCGCTGTATAGCTGCCACTTTGCGCCTGCCAAGGCTGCAACCACTTTGCGCCTGCCAAGGCTGCAACCCCCTTGCGCCTGCCAAGGCTGCAACCCCCTTGCGCCTACCAAGGCTGCAACAACTTTGCGCTCGCCAGGGCTGCAACTCATTTGCGCCCGCCAGGGCTGCAACGCCTTCGCGCCCCACAAGGCTACAGCTTGCGCTCTTTCGAGCTGCAAATTACCTTGGCGCCTAGCCCGTGCCACGTTGTAGCGCGCTCTCAAAATCGCTGCTACAACCTCCCGCTGCGTTTGTGCGCGAAGGATCGAACCTCGGTCAGGCCTCCATCCCTTAGGGCCAGCCAATAAACTATGGCTGATCCAGCTAACACCGAATGGCTGACACAGCTGCAGCAGGAGGAGCGACTACCTACTGACCCAGTCGCTCAGCAAGCCGCTCTTGAGGCAGCCCGCATCGCTGCACAGAAAGCTGCCGCACAACAGGCAGCCCACCATGCTGCCCACCAAGACGCTGCCCTTCACGACCTGCTCGCCCAAGTACACCAGCTCCGCCAGCAGAGTGCCGCATTGGAGGCTCGTGCACAGCACGCCACAGCACCTACGCCTACTGCTGTCATCCCTGGCGCTCGCATGACCGTACGTCTGACTGAACCACGCCGCTACAGCGGCAAGTCGGCCGAGGACCCAGAGGAGTATTTGAACTCAGTAGAGCAGTACTTCCTGTTTGGTGGTATGGCCGATGACCGACAGCGCATCATGCTGGCTGGTCAATTCCAGCAAGACAACGCCCGCGACTGGTTCCTGGTGGCCTACAAAACCGCTGACATGGTGGCCAACCCAGCCGCTTTCACCTGGACAGACTTCAAGGACGCCTTACGTCAGCGTTTCGTCGCGCATGACGCCGTGGACACAGCTCTTCCGCCTATACCAAGGGCGCATGAACCTGCGCGACTACACACTGCAGTTTCAGTACTTGGCTACACGCGCTGGAACAGTGTCAGATGCTGACCTCAAGGTGCTATACCTGGACCGGATGGACCAGACCGTTGCCGTCCAGGTCGGGATGCGCTTCCCTGCCACACTGGCAGAGGCCATCCACATGGCAGAGCAGTGGATGGCGCACTCGCAGCCCATCACTCCTGCCTTCAGGCGCCCGCCGCCCTGGCAAACTCCGAGATCTGGTCGCAACGACCCCACGCCGATGGAGTTAGAGGTCATAGCGCGCCACGCTCCTGCCAGGCCCGACCAAAACAAAAGGCCGACGCAGACGCTGCAGGAGCTGGGGGTCACCCAAGAACAGTTCGAGGAACGCAAGCGTTCAGGCGCTTGCCTCAGGTGCGGCGCACACTCCCACCTGATCAGGGAGTGCCCTCAGATGAATCGCGGACCCGGTGGTGGCACACGTCTGCGCCACAACCAGACCCGTTAACCGCCGCCTACGCGGCCCCAAGCCAGTGCATCCTGTCTGCCACTGTCAACGGCAATGGCACACTGGTGTACCGGGCACTAGTGAATGGCCAGGTGCTTCTGGTCATGGTTGACTCTGGTGCGACTGATTCGTTCATGAAAAGCAGCGTGGCGCAGCGCCTTGGCCTCGCTGCTACTACAAAAGGAACCACGGACATAATTGAGGTTGCTGACGGCAGCCTCATGTCCAGCTCACAGGTGGTGCACGCTCCCTACTCGTTGGGTGCTCACTCCAGTGACGAGGTCTTCCACCTTTGTGCTCTGTCTGATGCCCTGCCTTTCGAGGCCATCCTGGGACGCAAGTGGCTCACACGCCACAACCCACGCGTCGACTGGCGCACTGGTTGCATGACCCTGGCTGACCGCAGGACCATGGGTACTGGGCGGTGGACTCGGGTCACGCCTGTGCGCCCGCCGACTCATGTCAACCCGTTGCTGGTCACGGCCCTGCAGTTCCGCCGGGCATCCTCCAGGCCGGACTCACAGGTATTCGGGGTATACCTGACATCTCTGGCGGGGGAGGAAACCGCTCGACCAGCAAACCCGCTGCAAGAGCGACTACAAGCTGTGCTCAAACGCTTCCCCAAAGCGCTGCTGGAAGGGGATTACGCCCCACCGTACCCTCCTGAGCGTACCGTTGAGCAAACCATCGAGCTGAAACCAGGCACTTCACCTCCTAGTCGGCCTGCGTACAGGGTCTCGCCCCCTGAAGCAGAGGAGATGAAAAAACAAGTCCTTGATCTGATGGAGCGAGGCTGCGTCCAGCCAAGC
>JAWZTI010000825.1:0-19502 GCA_039880955.1 Chlamydomonas urium
GCAGCGGGGGCAGGGGCGGCGGGGCGCGGCGCATCGCCTCCTGCGGCAGGCGCTGTTGACGCCAACGGCACATCGGCGGCGGCGGCGGCGGGACCAGCGACGAAGAAGGCCAAGGCGCTTGCGCTGGACAGCATGCCCAAGCACTCAACGACAAGCGTGTACGCGTCGCTGTTCTCCTCCAGCATCACTAACCCGCAGAAGGAGACGTACTGCTGCCGCAGCACCTCTGCCCGCGGTGTGCACTTGACGTAGTGCGTCTGGGCAGTGGGTCGCGCAGCGCGTCCTCATGAGGCAGCTGCAGAAGGAAACGCACTGCTGCTGCAGAAGGAAACGCACTGCTGGCGCAGTGCATTGGCCCGCGATTTGCACGTGGTGTGTGGCGGTTGCAAAGGGGACACACCTGCTGTTGTCACAACAGTGAGGCATTGCAACAAGCAGCGCACAATCGGCCTGACGACAGGTGGCAGAGGGAGGCGCACAGCTGCTTTGGTCCTAGGTAGGTCCATTACATTCCGCAGGGCCTGTGGGTCCTGACCCAAGGGGGAGGCTTGGCCCACCAGCTGGCTGCGTTTTGCCTTGCCCTTGACTTTGCAGTCAGACTGTCTGTTGCAGTCAGACAGCAACACCACCCACCATCAGTGTATTCTGACCGTTTTCGATGTGACGCACATATCACAATGAGGTGCCTGTTATTTCAATCACTTGCCATGGTATGGATCTAGCCTTATTCTAGCTGTGTCTCTCGGTCAGTTTGAAGTCTAAGCGCTCCCCAGCTTGCAGCACAGCTCTGTCAGGTTACATGAGAAAGGCCTCACACTGAACATGAGGCGGGGCAAGTAGCACGCATCACCAGTCGTCAATAGGTGTGCCCGAAACCGGCTGCCCCGCAGCGAGCATGCCTGCTTAAAAGCGACAACAACAGCTGTAGTCATGGCAAAAAGAAGTCCATCCGTATGATAAAAAGCCCATTCACTATACATGTACAGATCTGCTGTGCGCCGCGTCAAAGCAGGTGGACCAAAGTGCTTGCATGGGTCTTGGAGGGGTGGCTAGCCCCGCTGCTCGTGTGTGGGATCTGTACGCCTTGGCTCTTCCAACCACATTGTGTTTCCCTCCCCTGCCACACTTTGCTGTTTCTCCCCGCCACCGAACTTTGTTCCTGAAGCGCCCTGTAGCGCCCCTTGCCTGCCTGAAGTGGGGAGGGATACTAACACAGGATCAAGACAGAGACAAGATGCTTCGCCCTTGATATGAAGTGAGGTGCGGGTCAGGATACACAGCACTCAGTCCTCAGCGGAACCCCTGAGCCTTGGCCCCTCCGCTTGACAGTCAGATCCAGTGAACACCCCACCGCTGCATGTTCCGCCTGACCCTGATCTCCTGCGCAGCCAGCAGGCTGGGCGCTGTAACCGCTTTCCTGCTGGTCCTGGTCCTGGGAAGCCAGCAGCCTGGGCCCTGTCAACCCTAACCTACCCTATACGCCTGGCCCAGATCTTGATCTGTCCATGCGATCAGGAAACGAAAGGCCTGAATTGACCTGTTAGGAAATGGGTGACTCAGGAGCCCTAGTCAGCCTCGCCAACGCTGACTGCAGCCTCGCTCAACCCTACCCGTGAAAATGCTGGCTGAAGATTGTGGATTGTCCCCCAAGCTGCCCTGCCAACGCTGACCGGGGTTGTGTAGGCTGAAGGGTGAAGGCTGATGCAAGGCTGTGTACTTCAACCCTACAGACAGGCAAACTGGCTGATGGCAAACCCCCCTCCGCCGTTGCCTGGGGCCAAGAGAAGCCCCAGATCTACCAGAGCTACAGCTGTCAAACCCCGACTTCAAAACCCGGTGTTTGAAATCCGAACTCAAACCGCGCGGATGTAGAGCTCAGGGAACTGGCCGCGCTGCTCGTTCGTGCCGTTGGGAGACTCCCAGCCCCAGAACTGCACCTTGACGCCCGCCGCAATCACGGTCTCGAGGCAGTCCTCGCAGCAGTAGGACTCGTGCCCCTTGATGAGCGCGGACAGCATGTACGTCTTGCCGGGGGCCAGGGACACGGGGGTGGAGAGGTACATCTTGAGGATGTGGCCGTCGGACTTGGTAAAGCTCTGTGCTGACGACGCGAGCGTGCACACCTCGTTGCTGTAGTCCTCGCCGTCCACCTGTTGAGGCGTCGGCGGATGGTGTGGTGTGGTGTAGTGTAGGCATGAATGAGTGAGCGGGTGTGGAGAGTTTGTTTTCAAACCCAACCCAGATCACTGGGAAACACACTCGGCGAACCTCCCACCCAGCAGGGAACACACTCGGTGAACCTCCCACCCAGCAGGGAACACACTCGGCGAACCTCCCACCCAGCAGGTGAAACGGCAAGCGATATTGCACATGTCCCGTCCACATATCCCCACACACCATCCCTACACCCACACCACACCCCACCCCACCCAGCTCCACTGTCAGGCAGCCCTCCGTGCCACACAGCCCCACACCCGGTCTGACATGGCAAGCCCACACTCAACATCAGGCCCCAAACTCCCCCTTCACACTTCCCCACACCCACCTCGTACACATCCAGCTCCACTGTCAGGCAGCCCTCCGTGCCACACAGCCCCACACCCAGCAGCTGACAGGGCGAGTCCACACTGAGCACCACCTCGTCCTGCCCGTCTTCATACATCCAGCTGTCCTCCATGTTGAGAGTGGCTGCACGCTGCACGCGCGTCACGTTGTAGGGGTACCTGTAAACGTCACAGGGTTGAAGGCGCAGGGCAGACAGGGGTTCAAGGGTACAAAGTTGAAAACGTCAGCAAGTGCATCTTCCTGGCGTGAGGGCTCGCAGCAACGGACTTCATACATCCAGCTGTCCTCCACACTAATTGTGGCTGCACGCTGCAAGCATGTCACGTTTAGGGGTACGTCCTGTCCGGGTCGCAGAGGCGAGATCCATGGTTTAGGGTTCAGCACTACAGTCTTAAATATCGGTTAATTGACCCTGAGCTTACCAACCTTTCACCCTTACTCATGGCCCTCCACCCCAGCTGTTGCCTGCCTACCAGCCCACACAATCTGAGCCACTCCGCCTGCGGAAACAAGCTACATACCCGTTCGCCCACTTGCCTCACCCCGCCTCCTTTTCCCCCTGTGCGTGTCTGTGACACCAGCCCACGCAGGCACAGCCACATAGTACAAGGTCTCATGCTTTGCAAACAAACTACAAACCCAAAGGCTCCTTTATCTGTGGCCTCAACCTGCACCTGTCTACCTCTACAACATGTCTTCAACAGGCTACACACCCAGTAGCCCTCACCTGTCTATATGTGACACCAGCCCACACAGCCCGTAGTACTCTGCTTCTGCTCTCAGCTCCAGCAAGTACTTGAAGTCGGTGCCATCCGGAGGGTAGGACAGCTGCAACACACCAGCATTGGGGGGAGAAGTCAGAACAAGGGTGGTACATAGGTGTCAACAAGGCATGTTTCCTGTTGCTACCGCCATCCGTAGGGCAGGACAGCTGCCTGCAATGTTGGTAAGCAGGAGGGGATGTCACACATAGGCGAACTACTACAGACAACTTAGCTTTCTGCCAGCGCCATCAGCAAGGTGGGACAGCTGTGATGCATGAGCCGGAGATGCCGCCGCCTTTGATCAGACCCTGATCACTGTCAGGATACTTGCTCCCTGGCCCTGAGCTGCGTGCCCAAAGCCGTCCTTCTTAGCCTGGCAGCTGCTCATCGCCCTTACCTCGCTCCTCAGCCTGCCAAGTGGCGCCCATCCCTGCTTACAAAAGTTCTGTCACCCATCTGTCACCGTCGCAGGCACCGCTACTCCCTGACCTACCCCACACCTCCAGCCCAGAGCCGTGCCTGGCCATCCCGCAGGTAGTTCAGCATGTCTGCGAAGTAGCATCTGTCCCAATCACAGACATGCTGCCACCCAGCCCTTGCCACCAATCCAGCAACCGCAACCCCCTTGCCACCCTCCCAGGCCCGCACCTGACCATCCCGCAGGTAGTTCAGCACGTCCGCAAAGTGGCGCCCATCCCTGTCTATAAAGATGCTGCTGTCTGCGTCCTGCTTCAGCTTGTGCCGCCCCGAGAACATGGCGGCAAATAGCGAGGGGGAGGGCGCATTGCGCAGCGTTGTGATGGTGGTGGTGAAGCGGCTGCCACCAACGTTCAGCACAACCTGCAAGGGTGTCAGGGCAATGGCTTGAGTCCTGAGCTGAAAAGCGAGGGACGGGGCGCGTGTGCTGTCATCCGTTGGCTGTGAAGCTGGTGCGAAACGCTCAGCTAATGGGTTGATGTTTGAGAGGAAGATGATTCACAATGCCCACGTGGGGAAGAGCAGAAGTTGCCGCCCGGAAAAAGGCTTTGAAGGCGGTGATTGGCTGTATGCAGGCCACAGCATGATCCTTGTGGTGCGCCTCTAGCATATGCCAGTGATCCAGTCGCTTGCCCGCCCGCATGCACATGCCGAGCTCACCTTTTCACTGTCGCTCAGCACCTGCTGCACGCGCTGACTCTCTTCCTCAAATTGCTTGCGCTCCTGCTCCAGCTGCTCCCTGGATTGCTTCAGCTCCTGGCGCTCCCTTTCCACGCTGGCCACCAGCTCATCTATCAGCGCCTGAAAGCCGCCGATGCCGGCCTTGAACTTGGCTGTCGCTGCCTCCACGCCCTGCGCTGGGCCCGCTGCGCGTACCACATGCGCGCCTTGAGAAGAAGAGGGTTGTTCCCCCAAGCTCGCTGGGACCGCTGCAGCTGCCTGCGAGCTCCTCGCAGCGTTCACCTCCACCGTCTTTGGCAGCTCGGTCGCCAGCTTGCCTGCTGCTGCTCCACTGTGAGCTGGTGAGGTGGGCGTTTAGCCTGTCCGCCTCGCCTGCTGCAAGCCGCGGAGCCTTGCCAAGCAACTACGGCGACAAAGTTCGCGCTGTGCGACAAGGCTTCGAGGCTCAGCTGCTGATCATGCACAATACACGTTTCGGTGCAAAGTTGTGTGCTCTTGACTTGAAAATCTGGCACCGACGGGGCGTACTTGGAGCGGGCAGATTCAAGGGCCTCTTGCGGATCCTGGGCCCAGCCTGATGCAGGTCGAGACCAAGGTGTGGATGGTTTCGGAGCTTGCTGTGGGCACATTGCCCTGCTGTGCCATGCAACGCTCTCTTTCAGGTCTAGTTTTGGTGCAGAGGACCCGCCATGGGTGAGACTTTCCCGCCGTTTAGGGCGCGGCGCAGCGACATGCATGCAGCAGATAGCAGCACTCGCATTCGACACTCGCTGGCATGGCCACAATCGCGCGACGATGCAGCACAACAGTAGCAATGTGCCTGGAGCACACGGCGATGTGATCTTGCTGTGCCTTGCCGGCGCTGCACTTGGTTGCAGGCATCAGCCGCGACTCCCTGCATAAGCGCAGGGCGACTGGTGGCAGGAAGAAGCACTGGCGCAAGAAGAAAAAGTAGGCGATGCGCAGAGGCAGCCGCCGCTTGCACACCAACCTGCTCGTGCAAACCTGGGTGTGGACTTGCTGCATGCATGCAGCATGGGGCGATATGCACATGCGCGGTTGTTCTGTGCCCTGTAGATATGAGCTGGGACGCCAGCCAGCCATGACCAAGCTGTCCAGCAACGTGGCCGTGAGGAAGGTCCGTGTGCGCGGCGGCAACACCAAGTTCCGCGCCTTGCGCCTGGACGCCGGCAACTTCTCTTGGGGAACTGAGGTGCGCGAACGCACCACGTGGACGTACTCATCAAGCCAGCGCAAGATTGAACAGTTCTTCAGCAGTTCCACACCAACAGCATGCAGCGACTCCTGACTCGGCCCTCTGATGCGCACTCGGGACAGTCATGCGCGTGCGCCCAGGCCACACCAACCCCCACCCTCGCCATGCAGGCTGTGACCCGCAAGACTCGTATCCTGGATGTGTGCTACAACGCATCCAACAACGAGCTGGTGAGACACAGCGCAAAGCAGTGCAGCGGATAGGGCAGGGCAGCAAGTCCAGGGCACAGGGCAGCTACAGGGCAGTGGCCGGCTGCAGGTGTTGGGGGGTGGACGACAGCCACGCCACACCCTGAGCAGGCTGTTGCAACGGGCTGCAGCTGGGTGCGACCTGGTCGGTGTTGTGTCAACTCAGCAGCTCTTGATCATGCCAGCTATTGGGTACCGAGTCATGTTACATCCATGCTATGCTCACCCCAATCGGATGTCATGTGGGCAATGCGGGGGTTAAAAATTGTAGACTGTTGCAAGGGCTGGCCTTCATTGTTCCCTTGTCTGTACCCACCACCCTCCACAAAATTCATGCCAAAACCCTGCTTAGCTGTGCACCCAAACCCTGGTGGGAAATGCCATCGATGCTATGCGTCTCCCTTAAACCCTCTCCATCCCCTCCCCTGTTGAACCACATGAAACCCCTCCCTCGTCTTCACCCCTGCTTCCCTCCATAGGTGCGCACTCAGACCTTGGTGAAGAACGCCATCATCCAGGTTGATGCCACCCCCTTCAAGCAGTGGTACCAGACACACTACGGTGTGGAGCTGGGCAACAAGGGCAAGGAGGAGGCCAAGGTTGAGGACAAGAAGGTGGGATGTGGGAGGGGAGGGGAGGGGCGGGAGATGGAGGATGGGGAGGGCTGATGAGATGAGGCTTGGGGACAAGTCGGCTGGTGCAGAGCAGAGAGAGGGATACGGTGCTGGCTTATAGGGCCTAAAGCAACGTCCTGGGCATGACCCTGTACGTTGTACTAAAGCCTTTGCCTTCATTGCATCCTGTTGATCGTCCCAGCTGGCATCATCGTGTCCATCACATCCCGCGCTGTCAATGCCCATACACTATTTGCCAGACTGCCTGCCCCTTTCCCGCTATGCGCTGTGTGCTGTGTCCTTCAACCCACCTGCCGTCGCCCCTGCTCCCCTTGCAACAGGCGTCAGGCTACTTTGAGGGGAAGCTCAAGCAGTGCACTCTCTCTCCTTTTCGTCCCTAAACACGCGTGTACTGTTTCACTCACCCCTCAACCTGTTGGCTTTCCAGCAAGCTTCTAACCGCGTCATGAGGTAGCTCAAGGACTGAACTTGCACCTGCGTGCCGGATTCCCTCAGCAGCTTCAAAGTTGCAAAAGCTGCTTCACTTTTACCAGACACTGGTTGCTGACTCTGGTCCCCCTCCTAACAGGCTTCAATCACGGCAAAAGAAAGCACTCCTTTCCTTTGCCTAGAAGCAGGTGCTGCTTCATTTGCCCAACACTGATGTGTGCTCTGGTGCCCCATCACAACAGGCGTCTAACCACGTCAAGAGGAAGCTGAAGCAGCGCACCGCCACCCGCAAGCTGGACCAGAACGTGGCTGACCAGTTCACCACTGGTCGCCTGTACGCCTGCATCTCGTCCCGCCCCGGCCAGTGCGGCCGCTGCGACGGCTACATCCTGGAGGGCAAGGAGCTGGAGTTCTACGTCAAGAAGATGCAGAAGAAGAAGTCCAAGGCCGCGTAACCTGCCGCAGCAGCAACCTGAGCCACGACATGCCGCGTAGTGGGGCCTTTGTGGGACCTTCTGTGGTGTAAACAAGAGCAGTAGCAGAGCTGTGTGGTGTGGTGGGCGCGGCTGTGTTGCGGGTCGTTGTGTGTCAGCCATTGCTGCTGGTGGTCAAGTGCTGGTGGCCGGGGCTTAAAAGGCCGGGTCTGACTCGCATTGCCCAGTACCCTAGTGCTCATGTCAGCCCTGCATGCATGCGATGCATGCCCGCGGGCGCAGTAGCGGCGGCGTCAGCGACAGCAGCAGCACCGCGTCAAAAGCACCCTGCTGCCACAGTTGTTAGCTTGTTCAGCGCCGAAACACGGCCCACCGGCGCACGCCTATTGTTCCAGCACGCGCCCTATCAATCGCTCGACAGGCCAATGCCGACAGCGCTCGAGTCGAGCTTGTTTGAGGAGTATTAATTCTACTTCAATGAGAGGCAGGTAGGCCAGCATGGCAGGAGCAGCATAGCAGCAGAAGGCAAGGCATCGCACAGCAGCAAGCACGGCTCCACAGGCGGCACAGGGAACAGCCTGCAGTCCATGCGTTGTGAAGACACAACAGCAGCCACACAACAACAGCCGCATCAAGCCGCCCCATCCTCCAGCTACAGCTGAGCCCCCAATGGCCGCTGCCCCGGCCCCTTTGGTTGTGCAGGAGTTTCAAGCAAAGGGACCCAACAGAAACATATCATCTGGGCGCCCGGTGAGTACCTCCATGAGCACCTATGGTCGGGTTTGTTTCTCGTGGTCAACTCACGGTTTACATCTCAGTCCATGAAGGCGTCAAGGGCGCATCCCGTACACCCAGCAGGCGCATTAGGCATGGCCAGACGGAAGTTTTTATGCAGGACCCCGACTTCAACAGTGTCCTGACCACTTTCCCCCTGCCTTCACCCTCCTGTGCACAGTTTGTGGCGGAGCTTCAGGGTGGCTGCGTGCGAGGCATCTTGGCCGACGTGTATGACTCTCAGTAGAGCGTGCTGGCAGAGCTGGCTGCGCCTGGTGCCCCCACCATCGCCTGGAGGGAGGTGAGCTGCAGCAGGATGCTGCAGTGCGACAACAAATTTCTATGCTGCCGCCTGTTCACCTGATTGGGGCTCCCGCCTGTTTCCCCAGCTTGCACTCAAAAGGCCCAGATCCTTGTTGGCCGCCTCTCCACCGCCAGTCGCTTCCCCCATTGTCCGGTTTATAGCTGAGAATGGTGCGTTTGCCCTACTCTGTGCTGCATCCACCTGCCCTGCAGGGCCGTACGCGGTGCAAGCACTACGCCCGCCTGGCCAGCCCCGTGCAGCGGTACGGCCACATGTACTTCCACTTTATGTAGGAGGTACTGCCGCATGTGATCCTGATAAGACCAATGCTGAAGGCCGACCCCTCCATCAAGCTTCTCATGTTTAGAGCGCCATACGAGTACGAGTGGCTGTCAGCGCTGGGCATCCCCAAGGAGCAGATCAGGCATGTTTCTTCAGCACAGCCCCACACTTGCGCACTGACACCGCTCTCCTGTACATTCCTAGCCCCTCCCATCACACCCTATGTGCTGCCATCGACAGGTCGAGCTGTACGACCCATCGCAGTGCTACTGCGCCGATGCACTCATCGTTCCTGCCGCGTCCCCGTCCATGATGCCACCCAAGAAAAACTACATCACCGTGAGTTGCCACAGGCTGCCATGTCAAGGGGTTGGTTGTTGCATCGCTGGCACTGCCGGAATCCTGGTTGGTAGCTTTCCTGTCCTGTGTTTGTGCACTCCTTGGGATGGGTGACACTCCAAGGACTGCTGAACCTTGTCACTCCTCTACTGCACAATAGTCTGAAGGCCAATCTGCACCAACATCAGAAAACATGTACTACGGGATCCTGTGCCGCGGGATGAAGGCGTGTGTCTTATTGTGCGTGCTGCGATGGCCTTGCGTTGCATAGGTGCGCTCGGCGCTGCTGCCAGAGCAGAGCAAGGTACCCGCCGAGGTGTAAAAAGGGACGTCATCGTGTACTGCTCACGCAAGAGCTCTGAAGACCGCCAGGTAGGCAGGGTGTGGGAGGGTGATAGAGAAGAGGAAGGGTTCTGGTGATCGCCAGGTTGGCAAGGGGGACGGGAGGGTGATGAAGGAGCAGAAAACCTCCATGCTTGGGCGTGGTTTGAAGGGAAGCGCGTTCAGCAGCTACGCTGCCCCCGCGCTAAGCTGTGAAGACCACACGGCGCTGTTGAGAGGGAGCGTGGTGCTGGAAAGGGGGCGGACAGGGGCTTTCGGTGGGACTGATTGCGGCTGCGCTAATCTATTGCGCAACAGGAATATGCCACCTGCAGCCATGGACTTGCCCCAGCAGCCTTCCATTAGCAAATCCTTCCGCCCTACACACCAGCACCTGCCAGCCTACTTGGCGTGTCCTGTGCCTTGTCCTCACGCCCCCCCCCCTCTCCTCTTCCCGTACCCTGCCCTTCGGTCTGCCGCGCTTCCGCAGTTCAGCAACGAGCAAGCCCTCCTTTCCGCTGTCGCCCGCCGCTGTCGCCCGCCGCTGTCGCCCGCCAATACCCCGATGCTGCACTGCACGTGTGCCACGGCATCCAGGGCGCGCTCGATACGGTGCAGCTGTTCCGGCGCGCGACCATCGTGATGGGCATGCATGGCGCCGGGTTTTCGCTCCTCATCCTCTCCGACGCCGGAACGGCCGTCATTGAGTTTCTGTTCATGTCCGCCCCGCCGCTCATGTTCTGGCACGCCGCGTTCGCGCTGCACCAGCGGTACATAATGGTACCGCTGCCACAGCCGTGGTGGCTGCAGCCGTCGGTGGAGTTGCCTGTACAGGATGTACTGGACGCCCTGGCGATTGCTTCGAGGGCACCAAGTAACTGCCCGCAAGGTGCGGCACCCATGACGAATGTGGCACGCAGCGGATTTCAAAGGCAGCAATGGGGGAGCCTGGCGGGCTGTTTTGATGCGACAGCAGGCACCGGTTAGGGTCGTAAGTTGTGGTCACCCTTGGGTCTTTCAAAATGCTTTGGGCTTGTGCCAAATCGTGAACCCTCATGCAAGCAATACAATCGTACACCCATCAGCATGCGGGGTCTGCCACTTTCACCTAAGCCTTCGACCCCCTTCACACTAACTCCAGCTCACCGCTCAACCCCCACCCTTCTCCGCCTGCCCTGCCCCTCCCGTACAGGATTCGGCCTGAGTGGCGAGCAGTGTAATGCCTGTCCCGCACGTACACTGACTCCTCGCCCGCCTCTGGAACCTGTCAGCCCTGCGCCCCGGGACACGTGTCTTCCACTCCTGGCGCTGCGTACTGCCGTACATGCCCTGTTGGCACCTTCCCGGCAGCTCCCCCCACCATCTGCGTGCCCTGTCGCAGCGGCAGCTCCACGCTGTTCCCCGGCGCACCGTCGGCCGAGCTGTGTGTGTCCGCAGACCAGCTGTTGACCCAGGTTGACAGCCTGTACCCCGATGATGCACTAGCCAAGAAGCTCGTGACGCTGCCTACCCCGCCACCTTCGCCCGTGAGCCGTGAGTATGCCGCGCGCCAGTGCACCAGCAGGTGCCAGAGGAGGGGGGAGCTAGATGAAGCAAAGCAGCAAGCACATGCATCCCAACTTTTGCAGTGGAATGGGGAGGGGTGAGGAAGGAGAGGAGGCGCGTCCAGGAATTTGGTTAGATGTGCATGTATGTGGTATGTTATGAGCGTGCAGAGCGGGCTGAGCAGTGTCAATACCTGATTTTCTAGGAGAAGCTGGTGCAGCCCATCGCTCTCACACAGCACGACCTTAGCTAGACCATTTGCTAGGTATAGCAGGGGGAGGACGTTGAGGACGCTGTGGGTTCAGATTGCGTGGTTGCAATGGCAAGCCTGGTTGTCCGTAACACCGCAAGGCCTGCAAAGCCTCTGCTCACCCGCTCACTTCCCCCCTGTCCCTGCTTGTGTGTCTCGCGTGCAGCTTTCCTCGATTGGCTGCATGATGCCACATCAGCGGTCGGTGAATGGTTTGGCTCGCTTTTCTCGTCAGATGCTAGCAGCTCCAACGCCAACCCTCCCGCAGCCGCGCATGGCAACAGCCAGCTTCAGACCTACGTGGACCAGCTCCTCGTGTCGGAGGACGGCTCAACTGGCAGCGACTCCGACGACTCGGAAAGCGCGCTCGCGGACCGGAAGGAGGCGGATGACGAGTTCGCGCTCCTGCGGCTCATGTCGCACGAGGAGCAGGGCAACCCCGACGCGCTCAGCGGCGCGACGCCACAGCTGACGAAAGGCAGCAGAAGGACATGCTGGAGCACCAGGTGGCCGCAGAGGCCAGACAGCAGGCACAAGGCCAGGGCCAGGGCCACGGGCAGGGGCAGGATTGGCAGGCGCAGCTGGCGTGGCGGCCCCAGCACGCAAAGCAGGAGCGGGCTGTGGACGGTGCCAACGCAGTCAGTGGCCAGGATGAAGCCTAGCGGTGTTTCCAGGTAGAGCAAAGAGCCCAGGGCGGGGGGAGGGGTGATGGGGCAAGAGGTGGGCTGAGGCAAGGTCAAAGCGATGGCTGACAGCGGCAGAGGGAAGTGTGGTAGTACAGAGGGGCAAAGGGCTGAGGCAAGGGGCCGGCGCCTGCGCAGTCTGCCTGCCTGAACACCTATCCTGATCCCTTCCACCCCTGCCCTGTCCCCCACTTCCACAGTCTATGGAGTCTGGGTATGGTCGCGTGCTACGAGGCTGCCGCCGAAGCATGGCGGCAGTTGGCGCTGGCGCCAAGAAGAACGCGAGGGCGGCAGCCGAGCGCCAGGGCAAGCAGTCCATACCCATCGCACCCTCATCAACCACCAGCGGGCAGGCTGATGGCTCCGACGGCCCTGCGTTCAAGCTAGAGTCGCAGTCGCAGTCGCAGCCGGATGCTGCCGTTTCAAAGGGAAGGGGGCCGGCGAAGCGCCGCCACAGCGCCGTGGCGAGGGCGACGGCAGAGTGCGCCGCTCGGCGAAGCCGCCAGCTGTCGGGCGGGACGGACGCAGTCAAGCGTAACCCACTGACCCAGCAGGCCAGCTCTCGGGGCGACGACGTTGTAGGTGGCGTCGTTGCGCTGGCAAGAATATCGCGCAGCCTGGCGAGTGGGTATGGTGCAGTGATTGCTGGGCCGCACAGACGTAGCCTTGCCGAGCAGGGTCAGCAGGTGGACGGCATGCGGCAACGGAAGCAGGGCGGCAGCAAGCGACGGGGCCCCGGCAAGGGCAAGGCCCAAGAGCAGGCGCAGCGACAGGCGCAGGGGCAGGGGCAGGGGCAGGGCCAGAGGGGCAAGGGTAAGGGCAGGCGTCAGGGAGGGCAGGTGCGGAAGGGCGTGGCGCCGCAGCAGAGGAAGCGGGAGCGCAAGATGCGCCAGGAGCAGGGCGGTCAGAACCTGGGTCAGGCGTGAGCAGGGTCCCAGGCCCCGGCTGTTGTCCAGCAGTGAGGTAGCCCTTCTGGCCCCCCTTGGGGTGTGTTTGTGGCTGCACTGTGTGACCTCACACATGGCGTGTGTGTTTACACAAGCAAGGGCCCTGAGGTCACCGGGCAGAGGTTGAGGTGCACGCTCTAAAGAGGCGCACGTTCCTGGGTTGAAAGTGAGGACATGAACCTAGCCCCAACCCCACGCAGGAGGGCGGAAGGGTACTGCTATCTCCTTACACCGCGATGTTGTGATTGCATTCACTTTGATAAGTGGCGCAGAAGCAGAATTCTCATGTCGTTGCTGCAAACGCAATGCACGAAAGCCGTCGCGCTGTCGAGCTGGTTTGTGGGGGCATTTGAGCACCCTCCCTGCAAAGGAAGCTGTGAATCAATGCATCCACCCCTCAAGCCATCTCCCTCAGCGTCCTGCTCAGGGTGATTGCGGCTGGTGAGGCGAAGAGCCTCGGGGCTGCAGACATCCGGGCGGGGCGACAGCATGTTGCATTCCAGCGCATCACAAGCATTCGCATCTGCCCGTAACCATTGGCTGTTGTTCTCACCCTGCCCCACCTGGAATGCAGGGGGCATAGTTCATGAGCGCTGCACAATCATCACTTGCCATGCGTTGCCAGAGCGCTGGCACGTACTGGCTCAGTCCGATGAACTGTAACATTGCCTATCTAGGTCAACGCACCTGCACCGAAAGGAACAGACCCAATGGGGCAGTAAAACAAGGGGCAGCCGCGTGGGCCTTTTGCCAGGTCAGCCCAGCCACCAGAAACCAGCAACAGGCAGGAAAGCTCAGCTCACCCTGAGGGGTGCACAGGAGCGGCAGCCTTCATCAGCGGAAAGTAGGTGGGCCATTTTCCAGCTTCAGCAATTCTTCTTTCTGCCTTTGTGGCGCCTGCGTGCTGTTACATGACCCGCGACTGCATGGCCAGGGGCAAACCCAACCTTCCCAGCTCCACAACTCCTGGATGTAATCAGCTGGTATTTACACAGGGCTGTGCCTTGCTGTCACCCTTTTATCATTGACTGGACTGTGCTGTTTGCAAGCTGAACACAGTGTGCTAGTGTGCTCGTTACATGGCTCAATGGGGGCCATCGGCCTGCACTGGAAAATCGGGCCCTCTTCAACAAGGAAGCCCTACAGCGGCCTGGGGCTCATTGCCATTGCATACAGTAGAAAAGCGTCAGGGTCAAGTCAATCTGTCTGCCTGTCTGAAGCTCATGCATGAGCACCTCTCCCATGACCTGTGGGAGGACAGCACCTGTCTGATCTCAGGGGAAAACACTTTTCACACCCAAGCGCAACAAACAGGGCTTCGGGTGCATTACCCATAGCCACGCGGCAGTGAGCAGGTTCGTGCACATGCACTGCCAGTGCGCGCGCCGTCATGCGAGACATCATTGTGTGCCCTGCACACCCCGCATGCCCCGCAAGCTTGAGGCCATATAGGGTGGCAGGCTGCAAGTCCCTACCCACACCACACCATACCAGCAGGCACCCAACTAAAGTCTGCGAGATTACGCAGGGCAGAGCACGCTGCCCTCCAGCCATGCAACAGCTGCGCTGCGCCACAGCAAGAGAGCCATGGCGGGCAGGTGCCTGCCGGCGCCGATGCCACGGTGAGAGACCCTGGGGGAGGTGTAGGGGTGCTGCAGCTGCTTACGCAACCTTGGCCTTGGCACCGGCGGCCTCCAGCTCGGTCTTGGCCTTGGCGGCATCCTCCTTGGAGGCGCCCTCCAGCACAACCTTGGGCAGGGAGGCGGTGAAGTCCTTCACCTGGTTCACCGCAATGCCAGCGATGGTGCGGACAACCTTGTAGATGCCGACCTGTGGTGGGCGCATTGGAGCAGTGGGGTGGTGGGCAGGGTCAGCATGCAGTCCCATGGAAACTTGCACCAGCTAGATAGTGGAGTCACCAGTGACTAGGTAAGCTCTGACAAACCAGCAAGTGTTTTCACTAGTTGAAGGCTAACAGGCCGACTTGTACACGCAGCGTGTCGTACTGCTAGGTGTCGTATGCAGCGCAACACACGCTCTTGATGCAAATGCGGTGGAACATGCCGTGGTGTCTGGAAGATGGTTATGCAGGCTGTCTCACGCTACACAAGCTGTATCTAACATTGAACAGGTTACTCCCACTTCTCAACCTCTTCACCTGAATGCTCCATGTAATTGCCAACTACAGCAACTGTTCAGAAACTGCCGCCCATGACCCTCGCAGCATGGTGACACGTTGACATCTTTGGCGCTTTGCAGCCACTTCACCACCACCAGTTCACCTGAAACAGTGCTATTAAGCGTGTCACCCACCTTCTTGTCAGCGGGGATCTCCTCCAGGACGACGTCAAAGGTGGTCTTCTCCTCAACGGCAGGGGCAGCAGCAGCAGCACCGCCAGCGGGAGCAGCCATCATAGCGACGGGAGCAGCAGCGCTGCAGGCATCAGCACAGGCATGTGCACATAACTGTGAGATGGCATGCCAAGCCATGCATGGAAGTGGCTGGTGGCCATGCGCATGGCCTGCATTTCGCAATTCGCTGTTTCAATGCGCTACGGCAGCGCTGTATGGCGGCAGCGTGGTTTAGCTGTGCGCACTGGCTGCGCCTGCGCTGCGACGAGCGGCGCGGTGTGAGGCTGAGCCCTCTGTGGCCAGCAACAGCGCTTTGGACTGCACCGCCGCCGCCCCCACAGCTTGCTGACGCCATTCGCAGCTGCTGCCAATGCACCGCTGCCTGGTGTCCTGGCGAAGAAGCACTGCCGCTCTTCGCCTGTGGCAGCGCCTCACCTGGCGTCCACGCCGAAGGTGGTCTCAATCTCCTTCACCAGCTCGGCGGCCTCCAGCAGAGTCAGAGTCTTCAGCTTGTCCACAATCTGCGACAGGGTAGCAAAGAGTTGCAGGATTGCTGAATGCGCTGAGGCGGCGAAACTGTTTGTTCACAGCCTCATCCAAAGGTACACTGTCCAGCGCTGCGCTGCAGGCTGGGAGCGTGGGTGCGCTGTTCACCTCGGAGACAGACGCGGTGGCGTTGGCAGCCACACGCCTGGCAGCGGGACGGGGCGCCGCAGCGCGGAAGGGGGCGCAAGGCCTGGCAGAAGCAACGCGGCTCTTGGCGGCAATCATCTTGGCTCCGTGCAGGTGGCTGCGGTGCTAAGGGTGACTGTGCGTGATGGCTCGACGTTGGGCCAGGCCCTGGTTTTCTGCAGGATGAGGTGTGTGGAAAAGTATTGACACAAAATCCCAAGGCCAGCGGTGCATCTGGCGCACGCATGGGCCCAATGCCAGTGCAGGAGCCTGACATGATGATATAGGCCGTGTTACATCGTCCGCGCATGGCGAAACGCCTGTGTGGCGCTGTGGTCCTTGGGCCATGCTCAGACACGGTGCTGCTGCTGCGAGAGGGCGACAGCTGGACCTTGCCCTTTGCAGCTTGTGATGAAGACCGCACAGCAGCGCAACACCTGGCAGCTGTTGATTGTGTGCGGCAGGCCACAGGAGGCCTGGATGTCTCTGCCTACACCAACAACCCGCCCTGGGTGCTTGAAGTGAGACTGGCTGCATTGACCCCTTGCTATGGCAGCATTGTTGTCCTGCAGGAATCAAAGGAATTTCATCACTTCAGCTTCGCAGCTGCAGCACCAGAAGACACGCCAGCCTGTCGTATTTGGCACGAGACATGGCACCAGACGTGGACATACCTTGACCAAGACACCTTGCGACTCTTTCTGGCATACAAATGACATCACATGTCTCGTACCAATGCTGGTGCCTGCAGGTGGAGCTGGATGGCCGCACAGTCAAGCTGTTCATAGCCACCGGCGTGCCACAGCATGCCACGCTCGGCTGTTGCACCGAAACCGCAGATACGACGTTGAAGCGGGACCGTTGCCGCTGGTTCCCCCTGTCGCAGCTGCGCGGCGCCCTGACCGCAGCTGCCGCCAGGCCCTCTCAGCCTGGTGTGAACAGTATGGACCAGCAGCAGGGCCACCCGCACACCCAAGAACAGCATACCAGGTCCGGAGCTGCGAGTCATGCAACACCAGGGTTAGGGTTTGATCAAGCAGCGCCTGGGGTGGTCTTTGCACATACACAGGCACCTCAGACTCAGCTGGCATCGCTGCAGCTGCAGCGGCAAGCATTGCCAAGGGTGCAGCACTCCAACTCGGGTACGGCTGTCAGCGGGGCAAGCGCGTGGGGTGTGGGAGGTGTGAACCCTGGGGATACAGGCAATGTGCCACGCACTCCTGGCGCAGAGGTGGTAGCAACATATGCAGCGGGTGCTGGTGTGGACCCTGCTGCCACCGCTGCGCTCGGGGCCCGGTGGAATCTGGGCAGTGGTGTGGAAGGACATGAGTCTGGCCAGCAGCAGCAGCAGCAGCAGCAGCAGGAGCAGGAGCAGGAGCAGCAGCAGAAGGAGCAGCAGCAAGAAAGGGGAAGTGCATATACTGACTTGTGCGTTGTGCAGGAAGAGGTGCAGGTTGCGCGTAGACCGGAGCATCGCCAGAGTCCGGGTCCCAGCCAGGGGCAGGGGCAGGGGCAGTCACAAGGTCAGGCGCAGACACAGGCACAGGCGCAGGGGCAGGGACAGGCGCAGGGGCAGGTGCAGGGGCGGGCAGAGGTGCAGGGACAGGCACAGGGGCAGGGGCAGGCGCCGGTGCGGGTACAGCAACAGGGGCAGGCGCAGGCGCAGGCGCAGGTACAGGCGCAGGTGCAGGCACAGGGTGCGAGTCAGGGCAGGGCACAGCACAAGCGCGCAGCCCCCTGCGCTGCCTCGCCGCCCCAGCGTCAGCCACCAGGCCCGCTCAGCGCACAGGTGCATGGCCAGCTTTGGTTCAAGGATCAGCCGTTGCCCCAGGGTCACCCAGGTGTGCCAGTACAGGCGGTACAGGCAGACCTTCAAGAGACACCATGCACACAGCAGGTGCTTAGCCCTTTGTTGCCCCAGGGTTACCCAGGTGTGCCAGTACAGGCAGTACGGGCAGGCCTTCAAGAGGCACCCAGCACACAGCAGGTGCACAGCCACCCATTACCCGGTAGTTATTCGGGACAGTCGGACTTTTTTGGACCACCGAGCACCCAGCAGCTGCTGCCCGCTAGCTACCCAGGACAGTCAGGGTTCATGGAACAACCAGGCGCCCAGGTGCTCAGTCCTGCATCGCCGCAGCAGTCCCCAGGGCCCCCAGGACAGTCAGGGTGTCCAGGGCTTCCGACTCAACAGGCACAGACCGGCGTGGCGGGTGGTGACGTTGCGGCGCTTGCCTGCTCTGATGGCAGGGCCGCCTGCCCTGAGCGCAGGGTCGCTTGCTCTGATGGCAGGGCTGCCTACTTTGTTGATGAAGCTGGTAGAGTTGCCGTCCCTGAGGAAAGGGCCGCCCGCTCTGATGACGGGGACGTCTACCCTGATTACGGCGCCGACTGCTCTGATGACAGGGCTGCCCGCTCTGATGACAGGGAGGGTAGACGCTCTGCTATCTACGAGGGCCTGCTGGCACCTCAGCTTGGTGGTGTTGGGGACGGCATGTTACCTGACCTTGGTACTGCCTGGCAGGCTGCTGGTGTTAATGCGCCCTGCTGTGGCGGTATCAGCGGTACCAACGCCCTGGAGCCTAAACAGGCTGGTGCTGAGGGGTTCAGCTTAGGCAGGGGGGCGGGGGCGAGCCCACAAGAGGAGGAGAGGGCCGGAGGGCCGTCTTCGGTTGGAACTATGCTGGGTCAGGAGGGGTTGGGGGTCACATTGTCAGGGCAGGAGTTGCTAGGCGGTGTGGGCATGCGCGGCACAGGGGAGGAAGGGCAAGGTGGGCAGGGCGAGGAGGTAGCGCAAGGCGGGGGGCTGAGGGGGCAGGGAATGCCTGGCGTGAGGGCGCCAGGGCAGGGCGCCCTTCAGGGCGCTCATGAAGTAGGGAGGAGCAGCGGCACAGCAGTGTGCAAGAGGGTGATTGATGGAGCCCAGCAGGGGCCGGGGGCTTCACGGCAAGCAGCAGCAGTGGCGGCAGCAGGCTTGGAAGGCACAGCAACAGCAGCGACAGCACCGGCAACAGGGTGGGAGGGCGGAGCAGCAGCGAAGTCAGCAGCGGCAGCGGCGCAACAGACACGGGTGTTTGACCAGGGCCCAGCCTGCACACGCTCGACTGCCGGGCAGTTTTCACCGCTGCTGCCATTCCTGCCAAAGCTCCTGCAGTTCATGGACAGGTGGGTGTACCCGGTTAACCTGAGACGTATCATGCAGGTTTACGGGTAGCCTCACGTATGCTCTTTCCTGGTCGTTAGGGCAGGACCAGGGCAGGGAAGGCCTAATAGAAGCGGAGCCTTGCAGGGAGTGGGTTGAAAGGACTTGCTGCGCTTGATCACTTGTGCTAAGTGAGGTGCCTACTTTGCGCTGAGGGCAGCTTGTTCCTTGAAGGCAGCCTGTTCTGCGCTGGACACAGCGTTTTGCAATGCCGTTGCCTTGCCCCTCACGTCCACTTGCAACAGGCAGCCCAAGCTGAGGGTTTCAGAGCCCGATCCAGAGCTGGTGTCACTTTTCACATGCCCCTCACATGCTGTGCTAACAGACTGCACCTCCAATCGAGCAGGATACGATGTTCCATCTGAAGTGTTGTGTTGCCTTG
>JAWZTI010000826.1:363-15978 GCA_039880955.1 Chlamydomonas urium
GGGGTAGGCAGGGGCAGCATGAGCAGGCACAAGGCGATAAAAAATGCAGCCTTTCAAACTCTCTCAGTTCTGGTTGAGTTTTCACACGTGTCCCACACTCTTTCCACACATCTTTCACACTCTAGGACGTGGAGATGGTGCAGTTCATGGGCAAGGACAACGTGCCCTTCCACACCGTCATTTTCCCCGCCACGCTGCTGGGTACCAACGAGGAGTGGACCATGATGCGCAACATCAGTGTGACCGAGTACCTCAACTATGAGGGCGGCAAGTTCTCAAAGAGCAGGGGCACTGGTGAGCATGGAGAGGTGTGGGAGAGGGGAGGTGTCCCAATGAGGGTTGGGTATACCTGTCGAAACACAAGTTGTTGGCACCCATACTCCAGCATGCAGCAGAAGCAGGTTCCTTTTTATAGAAGCCAAGTGTTGGCCGCTGTCAAGCATCTGCGATGTGCCTTTCTCCCCCCTTTCCACGCCTCAGGTGTGTTTGGCAACGACGCCAAGGACACCAACATCCCTGTGGAGGTGTGGCGCTACTACTTGCTGTCAAACCGTCCTGAGCAGCAGGACACAGACTTCAAGTGGGTGGACCTGGCGGCCCGCAACAACAGCGAGCTCATGGCCAACATCGGCAACTTCATCAACAGGTGCGAGGGTGCGGAGGAGAGGGGACAGACTGGCAACTGCAGCTCGCAGCAACATCGAGCTCTTGGCCAGCATTGGCAACTTCATCAACAGGTGTGGAGGTGTGGAGTATAGGGGGGTAGGGAATAGACTGGCAAGTGGGTGGACTGCCTGCTTGCAGCAACAGCGAGCTTATGGCCAACATTGGCAATCTCATCAACAGGTGTGGAGGCGTGGGGTGCGCGGACTGGCAAGTGGGCAAAGCCGGTGCTGCGCAGTAACAGCAAGCCTATGACAAAGATGTGCGACTTGGAGTTCACGAAGAAACGACAACAATCAGTGGCCATGTTCCTGCGCTCCCCTCACTGTTGCAAACACTCTGCTCACCTCCTAGATCCCTCGTTACCATATCAAGGTATTGCCATAAATCTATGCCTCATTCATGCCCCACACTCATGTCTCAGGTCGCTCAAGTTCACCGCGTCCTTCTTTGAGGGCTGCGTGCCCACCGTCCCCGCCGACCTCGACGCCGCCACCGCCGAGCAGCTGGCCGAGTTCGGCCGTGCCGTTGGCCCAAAGGTGGAGGAGTACGTTGCCGCAATGGAGAAGATCAAGCTGCGCGAGGGCATGCGCATCATGCTGGCCATCTCGGCCGAGGGCAACAAGTTCCTGCAGGACACCAAGGTGTGGGGTGGGAAAGTGTGGGGCATGTGTGTGGGGATGTGCAAAGGGAGATAGGTATTAACGTCCCTATGTTATGCAACACCTGCCCCATCGAGTGAACACTGTCTCACACCAGACTCCCCCTCATTTCGTCACCCCATCTCTGACCATCTGTGACCCTGCCTCCCTTCATTTCCTGACTGCAGCCCTGGGTGGTGGTCAAGGAGGACAAGAACAAGTGCGCGGCCCTCGTGGCTGCTGCCCTGGGCATGGTGCGCCTGCTGGCCGCCATCATGTCGCCCTGCATGCCGTCGCTGTCAACGAAGCTGCTGGAGCAGCTGAACCTGCCCGACACTGCGCTCTTGCTTGATGACGCGTTGATCAAGGTGTGTTGATCAAGGAGAACAGGGCATCGGCAGTCTGGGGGTGTGGGCATGGCGGTTAGGTTGGAGTGGGTGCCAGTATTGCCCAGCAGCGCGCTCGCGCTCCGCAATGTATTGATGTATTGATGTATTGGTGTATTGATGTATTGATGTATTGGTGTATTGATGTATTGATGTATTGGTGCATTGGTGTATTGATGTCTTGGTGTATTGATGTGTTGATGTATTGATGTATTGATGTATTGATCGTGATTTGAGGAGGAAGGAGATGGGAAGGAGGTGCGCGTGGCGGTGCGGTGGGCATGCGTACTGAAAACGGCGCGCTTGCGCTCAACAATGACATCATTGAGACTCACGCCTTGCTTTGCTTCAAGGTCTCACACTGCCTCTCACACCTGCACGCTGCGCGTCACTGCTCCTCGCTGCTCTCAACTGCTCCTCGTGCCTCCCACATTTATGCCTCCTCACACTCCACGTTGCCCCATACTACACTTCAGGGCTCCTACCAGCTGCACACGCTGGTGGAGGCGGGCCACACCATCGGCACGCCCGCCCCGCTTATCAACCCCATCAGTGACGAGCTCATCGAGCAGCTCAGGGGCAGGTGAGAGCTTAGGTGGAGGGCAGCAGAGGGTATCAGAGGATCGCAGAAGCCAGCATTTTCAGCAGGAGCAGGAGTTGGCGGGAAATTGCAGAAGCCAGCGGAGGGTTGCAGAAGGCATCAGCAGGCAGTGGAAACAGAACGTAGCTGAAGGTTTCCCAGATGGCACCCAGCAAGCACCGACAGTAACCTATTGCCATTTGGTGCATCAGCAATCAAAGAACATCCTGTGAGAATGCACAACACTGCTATTTTCCTTTGTTGAAGAGGTCCCACAGTTAGTTGTATGTTTGTTGGTCTCCTTGTGCGTCAAGGTATGGCGGCAACCAGGCGGAGCGTGAGGCGAAGGCGGCCAGCGCCGCCGCCCCCGCAGCGGGCGACAAGAAAGCGTTCAAGGGCGGCGCTGCTGCTGCGGCGGCGGGCGGCGACAAGAAGGGTGCGGGCGAGAAGAAGGAGAAGGCGGCGGCGGCGGCTGGGGGCGACAAGGCGGCTGCAGGGGAGAAACCGGGGGAGAAGAAGGAGAAGGTGGCCGGGGAGAAGAAGGAGAAGGTGGCTGGGGAGAAGAAAGAGAAGGGCGCTGGTGGGAAGGAGCCCGAGGGGCCAATTGATGTGTCACGCCTGGACATCCGAGTGGGCTTCATCAAGAAAGCGTGGCGCCACCCTGATGCGGAGAGCCTGTACGTTGAGGAGATCGATGTGGGCGAGGAGCAGCCGCGTCAGGTGAGGGGGCAGGTCTAGAGGCTTGTATGTCGCACCAGCATTCGCATGAGAGCTGCGCACAGAAGCCTCTGGCCACTTGCTGACTTCACTAGGGTAGTAAGACGATCCCAGCGAATCTAGCCAGCAAATTGCAGGATTGCTGAAGTATGTCCGGTGCTATATGGCGAGCTGTGGCTCAAAGCAGCCCCATGGGATGGGGATGGAGATCCATAGGAATGGGAGTGGACAGTTATATGCCTCATTCACAGCCACTTCTGTTTGCCCTGTGTGGCCCCTTGGCAGGTGGTGAGCGGCCTTGTCAAGCGTTGACCAGGGCCCGAGCCTGGTCAACGCTTGTGCCCCATGCCCCTGCAGCAGACCTGATATGCACATTCCTTGCACTGTCCCTGTATTTCCCCTTCACAGGTGGTGAGCGGCCTTGTCAAGTACATCCCAGAGCCCGAGATGCAGCAGCGCTTGGTCACTCATGGTTCCTCAAACTGATTCCCCTGCCACAGCCTTCAAACGCACATCCCTCACACTGTCGCCTGCCGCCCGTCCGCAGGTGGTGAGCGGCCTTGTCAAGTACATCCCAGAGCCCGAGATGCAGCAGCGCCTGGTCACGGTACTGTGCAACCTCAAGCCTGCCAACATGAGGGGCGTGCAGAGCCAAGCCATGGTGCTGGCGGCGACAAGCACAGACGGGGCAACGGTGAGTGTAGCACATTGCGCACACGCCGCGGGAGTGCAGCCCCCAACACCCTGTCCTTCTGCTCTCTCAACCATTGAGCAATGCTGACAGAATTCCATCTTGTTCTTGGCCTTGTGCATATCGAGCTGGTCGAGCATCACGCGGGCAGCAACCCCGGGGAGCGCGTGATGTTCACAGCCCCCACCACCCTTTCATGGTCTCCTCAAGAAGTGCTGAAGTTCTTTGCTGCTGCTTTGCTTTTGCAGGTGGAGATGGTGGAGCCTCCTGCGGGCAGCAAACGCTTTCCCAACCCTTTCTTTCTCCTTCTCAGACGTTGAACCAATCTGTGTGCTTGTCTTCCATAGGTGGAGCTGGCCGAGCCTCCTGCGGGCAGCAACCTGGGGGAGCGCGTGATGTTTGCAACGCCCCCCGCCACACACACCCTTTCGCTTTCCCTTTCACATGCTCAACATTCTGCTGCTGCTTTGCCGTTTGCAGGTGGAGCTGGTGGATCCTCAAGCAGGAAGCAACCCCGGGGAGCGCGTGATGTTTGCAGTCCCCACCATCCTTGCAAGGTGTCCTCAAGAAGTGCTGAGGGAGTGTTCTGCTGCTTTGCCGTTTGCAGGTGGAGCTGGTGGAGCCTCCCGCAGGCAGCCAACCCGGGGAGCGAGTGACGTTTGCTGGCTTCAGCGGCGAGCCCGATGAGCAGCTCAACCCCAAGAAGAAGATCTTTGAGCAGGTGGGCTCAGAGCGCTTATACCAGGAGCACCTGCAAACGGGGCTCAGCTCAACGACGCAACACTTAACAAAGTGGGGTTTCTGTATGTCCTTATGGCGTCTTCAGGGCTGCGAAATGGCTGAGTTGCCAGCAACTTTGTTTCCCTGCCCTTGCCTGCGCTTGGCTGCTACCTGCCGCAGGTGCAGCCAGACTTCAAGGTGGGCGAGGACCTGGTGGCCCGATACAAGGACGCCGAGTTCATGACCAGCCTGGGGCCATGCAAGGTCAAGACCATCAAGGGCGCCAGCATCAAGTAATCTATCACCAGGCGGAAGAATGAAGGATGCTTGTGTCCGCGTGATTTTTTCCCATGACATATCGCCAGTTTTGTCTTGTGCACGTGTCTGTTTGACATCCGGCTGAAGCAACCGTGGTTTTTCCTGGTGTATCCTGAAACAAAAGTTCTTCCTACAGTCGGATGAAATTGGTGTGTGGGAATTCGTGTGGCTCTGCTAATTCGTCGGCGCAGCGCGTTCTTGCTACGGCATACACTCGACTACCAGTTTGCAGCTCAGCCTTTGAGCGCAATTAGTGACCAGCCATGCCGATTGTCTGAACCATCGCTACGGGTGAGGCCCTGCTTGCAGCGAGCAGTGTACATCCACCAGCGCAGCGCTAGCCGCAGCACCATGCTCACCTACGCCTGCTCTAACGCATGTGCGCAGCGACCAACGGGGCTCTCTATGCGATGGGACTGAAGAACGAGTTCCAGGTAACGTCTATGCTTGGGTCATGCAAGTACATGGCCACTGCTGCACCACTGCAGCCATGTACCCACGCCGCTTTTACAACTGCTGTCAATAAGAACATTTGCACCACACATAGCACTGGATGATGTGCAACTTAAGAGCCCATCTCAACCTGCGCTTGCCTATGACAGGGGACTGGCGTCTTCTCATTCATTAAGATGTCGCGCAACAAGAAGGACGGGGATGACGACCAATCTGGCCCCGGCGGCAAGGCCAAGCCTGGTGCCCAGGGTGGCACCTGCGACGCCTGTGAGGTCAAGCACCCAGTGGCACCTAAACCCACTCGCCCCGAGTACCGCAAGTGAGCGCAGCGCTCTTGCCCACACCAACACCCCTCTCTGGCCCTCGAAACGAACGCCATGCATGTGGATGTGCTTGGGGGGCTAGAGGTGTAGGGTGGGTGTGGTGCAGGGGCCTGGGGGCGAGCCTTTCCTCCCCCTCGTGAGGTGCATGGGCTGTGAGGCCCAGGGGGGAGGGAGCTTGGGCCCACGGCAAGCGGCTATGGTGCTGACAGGCGGGCGCACAGCTTGGCCTGTGTTACAAAGGGGGGTAGGCATGCCAGGGTGGGCACACGTGTGCTGCAGATGAAAGCGCCCTGCAAAGGCTCTATTATCGCTAGGGTTTTGGGCTGCTGGAATGTATGCTGGTGCCGCTGCGGTCAGGGAAAGAGAGCCCCGGGGCCGCGGCGAATGCCCAGCGCAGCACGCTGCTGCCATGCCTGGTGTGATGCCCTGCTTTGACTGTTATCTGTGTTGGAGAGCATTTGTTTCCTTATCACCTCATGCAACTCTGTTGCATTGGCAGACTCTTGCAAGAACAGAATGTTCAGTGGACACCATTCACGCTGATAAGACTGGTTGGCTGCTCTCTGTCAGGGTCACTGTGCCTTTGAAAGACAGGCTGCACTGCAAGTTACAGTCTGTCATGTATGGTGAGCCAGAGCCCAGTGTCCTGGATTGTCAGTCACCACACAGGGCCATTTTGTGCAAGACAGCTGAGCACCTGCTGTGTGTGATGCCAGTGGGGTTGACGCCTCTGCGCGCGTACAAACTGGCACCAATCACTAGCTGACACACACAAACTAAGGTTCGATGTGCAAAAAAGGAATAATGTTGTAAACGCGGCAGGGCCAGTAACAGAGGTCACCTTGCCCGATTACTGGGCAGGGTATATCCTTGCTGCAGATTCCGAATCTTGGTTCATCAGGCGGTGAATCGCAACAATCTGGGGTCCAAGAGGCCCCTGACCCTTTAAGGACGCTACAAGCGTCACAGCAGGATGTTTGTGGTTACTCGGTCCCTCAAAACAGCACACTAGTCAGCGTGATGTGAGGACACAGCTGCACCCGACCACATCCCTGTTTTCCGCCTGGCATGTGGCATCCCAGAGCATCGTCCTGCTGGATCCCTGAAATGCTCAAGCCTTCCCTGCTTGTGAAAAGCAAAGACCCCATCCTCAATGCCTGCAGACTGCCTTGCTTGCCTGCGTGCCTGGGCTGGACGTTACCCACCCCACCAAGCGCTGCCCCTTGATGCAATTAACCTGCACCCTGCGTTGCCCTGCGTATGGAAGTCAATAGAAGGGCCCTACAGCGCAGGCGCCCCACAGATGGGCGCTAAGCAGCAGAAAGGGCGTGCGCACCGCTGGCGGTACCACACTGGCGACAGCAGTGGTGGCGGTGCTGGCAGCATCAGGCACCAGGCTCTGCTTGGCACCCCACCCCTTGATTCAGCAGCAATGCAGCAGACCGCGACACGGACATCCCGGTCACGTGCATCCCGCCACGCCTACCATTAACCAGCCCATCCATTCGACCCAATAGTGATCAACTGGACAACATTCACTATCATGGCCTGTATCCCGCGGCGCAAACCACTCAACAGGCCTTTGAAGCACTCTCTGTGAAGCTATGGAGCACCATGCAACAGAGCTGCGAGCTGCGAAGCACCGTTCTACAGAGCGATAGAGCACCAGTCATAAGCGGTGCTGCTTACGCAGCCACTGCAGCGGGCTCCTCCTCCTTGGCGGGCTCAACCCAGCGCCCGTGGTCCTTGATCAGCTGCACCAGCTCATCGCAGGCTCCCTCCATCGGGATAGCGCGCTTGACCACCTCCTTGCCGACATACAGGTCGATCTTGCCGGGGGCACCACCGACGTAACCGAAGTCGGCGTCGGCCATCTCGCCGGGGCCGTTGACGATGCAGCCCATGACGGCAATCGCGACGCCGGGCAGGTGGCCGGTGCGCTGGCGGATCTGCTCAGTGACCTGAGAACAGGAAGGGAAGGCGAAGGGGAGGGGGAGAGTGAAGAAGGGGTGAGGAGGGGGGCCGTTCATGATGCAGCCCATGACGGCCTACCCGTTGCTCTCCTGTCCTTCTAAACACTCTTTCCTCCTGCCCACTCTCGATTCCTGCAGGATTTACAGCGCGCAGCTGCACGAGGGGCACAACACGTTCACCGTCTTGAACAATGGAGACGCCTGTCCAACAGCTCCCCTCCTCCATGCGAATGCTCCTCCCCTTTCCCCCACCCCTACTCCGCCCCTCTCACCTCCTGCAGGTTGAACAGCGTGCGGCCGCATGACGGGCACGACACATACTCGGTCTTGGTGTTGCGCATGCGGCTTCCCTGCAGCAGACCGAACGACGTCGTGCGAATGAAGTCCAGTTCCTCGTGGGGGGCCTCGATGAGAGCACCATCACCCAGGCCGTCAACCAGCAGGCCACCGACCCAAGAGCCGGTCTTGATCACGAGCTCATCCCTGCGTTATGGGAAGCGGAGAGACAGCAAATGTGACATGGTTAGGAGTGACATGGTTAGGAGTGACATGGTAAGGAGTGACATGGTAGGGATTGACATGGTTAGGAGTGACATGGTATGGAGTGACATGGTAAGGAATGACATGGTAAGGAGTGACATGGTATGGAGTGACATGGTTAGGAGTGACATGGTTAGGAATGACATGGTTAGGAGTGACATGGTAAGGCGTGATACACCAAACTGCAGGCCAGCAGACCACCCACCAAGGAGCTGGTCTTGATCACCAGCTCACCCCTGTTCACTGGGAACAGTCGGGACAGAGGGGCGAAACGAGGTTCTGATCTCCAATCCCCTTCCCCCTTGCCCTTCTCCCCCTTGCCCCCCTCCCGATCCCGGGCCCCCTCCCCACCTGACAGTGCCCTGGGCAAAGTGAGTGTGGTGAATCACCGGCGCCGTGATGCTCTTGCGCTTCAGATATCTCAAACTCCCTTCTCCCCCTCCCAAACCCTCCTCCCCTGGTCCCCTCCCCACCTGACAGTGCCCTGGGCGAAGCGAATGTGGTGAATCACCGGCACCGTAATGCTCTCGCGCTTCAGAATCTCAAACACGCGGCGTGAGGCGTGGATGCGGCTGGCGGTCGCGCCAGTGTCAAGGAGGACCACAGTGGGCTGCAGCTGCTTCAGAGCGGTGATCTCAGCGTCGGTTTCGGAGCCGTCGACCGTGATGGCCAGGCGGGTACAGCCCTGAGAGGAAGAGAGGGGAGAGGTGCAGCGTCAGGGTGTGAAGGTGTACATGTCGAAGGGAGGGATGTGAAGGGTGGGGAGGGACGTAATGTTGAGGTGTGAAGTTGAGGAGTTTAATGGCCATGCGGGTGCAACCCAAAGGGTAGGGGAGGTAAGGGGGTACGGGAGGTGTAAGGGAGGTAAGGGGGTCATCAGGGCCGGGGTAGGTGCAGTGCTGTGTCAGGATGCGAAGCCAGGGGTTTATGGAGAGGGTTGGGGAGAGGGGCAGCACAGTATCAGGGTGCGAAAGGTGTCAGAGCAACTGGTTCACTGCATGACGCCACACCATTGGTAGGCGCAAGGAGGTACGCGTCGTCCCACCTTTGCAGTGCCTTTGCAGCCAGCACGGTGTCTCCCTAACATTCCTTCCTCTCCCAACAAAACACACCCAGGGCAGCTTCACACCTCCGGCCTTGTGTGCAACCACAGCATCCTTTAGGCTGTGCGGCACCACCGCCCCCCCTTGCTTCCTCACCTCCCCTGCCCCCTCACCTCCACTCCCTCCCCGCTCCTCGGCCCTGCCCTCCCAACATTCACCTGGGGCAGCTTCACACCACCGGCCTTGTGTGCAACTACTGCATCCTTCAGACTGTGCAGCGCCACCGCCCCGGGCAGAGGATCTGCCGCCAGCTTGTCAGCTGGTACGATGACGTGAACCGTCACCTCCTGGAGGCGACGCAGCGCCCTGCGGCCCTCGGCGTCCGATGACGGGGGAATCTCGCGCATCAGGATGGAATCTGAGGTGGCGATGTCCTTGAAGGGCATGCCCACTGCCAGCTTGGCGCCCAGCTTCTTGTACAGCACCTGGCGAGTAACAAGAGGGTGGGTGGGTTGGTGCTGTGCTTTGGCCACAACCCTGATCAGCATCCTCCAAAGCCCAAGCCTACCTGCTGTGTCAGGTCTGCTGCACGCTGCTGCCTGTCCCCGCCTGCCCCTGCCTGCATGAACTCCTGCATGCCCCCTTTCTGGTCTTCTCTTCCCACCTCCCCCTCATCTCATCCTCCTCCCCCTGCCCCTTCCCTCAACTCCCCTACTAACATGCGTTGCCTTCAGCTCCATCACCTCCACCACACAAAAACAATGCCAGTACAGCCCCAGGATCTCCCTTCTCGCCTCCCCCCGCACCTTGCGTACCCCGCCCCATCCTCCCCACCAGCCCTCCCCTCTCCCCCTCTCCTACAACACTCACATCCGCTGCCTTCAGCTCCTTCAGCTCCACAGCCGAGAAGACAGTGCCGTCACGGTGCAGCAGGCCGCGGTAGTCATACTCCTCACCCTCCTTCTGGACAGGCAGGTCTCCCACGCGGCGGCTGAAGGCGTGGGTGTCGCGGGTCTTCTCCTCAAACGCAGGCACGCCCCAGCCCTAAGGAGCGTTGAGGGGAGGGGGCGGGGAGAAAGCACAACGAGTGTTGAAGTGATAATGAGGGCTCAGATGCAGGCATGCCCCAGCCCTGACTTCATTGTGGACAGGCAGGTCGCCCATGCGGCAGCTGAATGCATGGCTGTCGCGGGTCTTCTCCTCAGACGCGGGCACGCCCCAACCCTGAAGGCGGGAGGCAAAACAGGTATTGCAGAGGGCATGGAAGTTGGGTGAGACGGTCCCAACATATCCCACACATGCCCACACCCACGTCGCTCCCGGCAGTCTCGCATGCCTACACGTGCAGGGGATCGCTCCCACTCTCTCAGTGTCCCTCATCCCACCCCACACTTTTTCACCCACACTTCCCCCACACCCACGTTGGTCCAGGCGGTCTCGCCCAGGCTGGCCAGGCGCTTGCAGGGGTCGATCTCGTACTCAGGGTCCTCCGTCAGGGACACACGGATCGTGTCACCTAGGCCGTCCATCAGCAGGGCGCCGATGCCAATGGCGGACTTCATACGGCCGTCCTCTCCCTCGCCAGCCTCTGCAGTTTGCATTTGAGGGGCGCTGTGAGGTGACAGCTGGGGAGCGCATCAGATAGATGGTCTGTGTCAGCCGTATCCTGTGTCCGCTCATGTATTGGAAATGATAAACCACATAGCACTTGTGCAGCCTGCATTGCACTTTGCGCACGCCACTCCTTGCAAACAAGGCGCGACTTTCCAGCGCGGATTCCCTGGCACCACGTCCGTAAGCGCGACTCTAAATACACTTTCCTCGATGGCTTCCAGTCCTGACAACCTCGAAAGCTGCACCCACCCGTGACACCCAGGTGCAGGGGGTAGTCCCAGCCACGCTTGTCCATCCCCTCCCTCTTGGCCCCTGCCCGGCCAGTGCCAACCGTCATGAGACAGCCTCTGCAACACAGACAGAAAACCTCCATCCGCTGCACCCACCCGTGACACCCCGGATGCAGGGGGTACTCCCAGCCGCACCTGTACATCATCTTCACCTACCCTTGCGCGGTTGCCACACCCACCCACACCGCCTGATTACAATTATGCAGGCCACATGCTGCATGTGACATGTCGCCTGGCCCCCCGCCCCCCAAGCTGCACCCACCAGTAACACCCAGGTGCAGGGGGTAGTCCCAGCCGCGCTTGTACATCTCCTCAGCCAGCAGGCGGTACGCCTGGACCATGACCAGGGGGTTGGAGGCCTTCATGGAGAACAGGAAGTTGTGGAAGTCGTGCTTGCGGCAGATGTCGGCGAACTCAAAGGCGGACTCGACCATGCCCCTACAGGCGGGCAGCGACAGCGATGGGTTTGAAACGGGAGCGGTATCGGGTGGCAATGGCTTCTACCCAATTCCGTCCACCTTATGCCACCCTGCTGCCCCTTCCCTCACAGGCACCCGCCTGCCTGCCTGCCTCATAGCCCAACCACCAGCTGTCCTCCCGGCTCATCCCTCGCCCTCAGTACCATGTTGTGGCACCACAATGTACCCATCCCCATGATGCACTCACTGCATCACCATACCCTATCCCTGCTGCCCCCCATCTGACAGCCTCCACCCCCCCCCCAAACCCTTGAATCGTCCACACCTGGGGGTGTCGCCGTAGTAGCTCAGGATGCGTGCAGATAGACTGCCGTGGTTGGTGCCGATGCGGATGCAGCGGTTCAGTTCCTTGCACTTGAGCACCAGGGGGGTGAACACCTGCCCATGGACATCCACGCATGCGTGTGTTAGGAGGGAACGCTGTTGAGCTGGCGCGGTGCAGATTATCTCCGCTCAGTCCTTGCCAACGGATGCAGTCCCCTCCCTGCCCCGCACCTGCCCTAAGCCGAGCATCAACAAGCTTTTCTACACCCCTTCAAGCCCTGCTGCCCCACCCATGCTCAACCCCATCTCCAATGTCCCCGTCAATCCTCAACCCCAGCTTCCNACCCTCACCCTCAGCCCCCACCCACCTCCTCAATGTACGCGCGCTCCTCCTCAAACTGCTTTGGGTCCTCATAGTTGATGACCTCAAAGGTCTTGCGGCCATCGGCAAAGTTGCCGGGGTTGACGCGGATCTTCTCAAAGCACTCAGCGACCATCATGGCCACGCCGGGCTGGAAGTGGATGTCGGCCACCAGGGGCACGTCATAGCTGCATGGGGGGAAGGGGTGTGCGCGGCGGGCAGGTCAGAGGGCCTGGGCCGAGTGATGCATGAAGTACTTTCTGTGCATCATCTTATTTCATGGTGCGCGTCCTGTGTGGGGTGCTTGTTTACACCTGCATGCAGGCAGGCTAGCATGAGACACTTTCTCCCCAGACTCACCCGTCCTCAAACAGCCTCTGGCGAATCTTGGCGCATGCCTCAGCCTCACGCTTGCCCTGCACGGTGATGCGCACAATGTCTGCACCGGCATCCGCGCACTTCTTGACCTGCGGCAAGCCCAGGCACACGCACGTGCAGCAGTGTGTTATGGATCCAACTCACAGCCATGTGCCGGGCATCAGTGCTTTCCTGTGGGCCCAGGCAGGTTCCATGCAGCACCTTCCTGCACACTATGCACTAGGGCAATCACTAGGGACAGAGCCATGGCAGCATGCCCACGTGTTGGCAAGCATTACCTGGGCCACGGTGGCCTCAACGTCGCGAGTGTCGGTGGTGGTCATAGTCTGCAGCGCCACTGGGTGCTCGCTGCCGACCTTGACCTTGCCGATCTGCGCAGCACAGCCAGCGCAGCACGACCGCGGGCGGGGTGAGATTCCCGCATAGGCATCCTGTGCCGACGGGCGCTGCCCTGTTGCTGGTTCAGGGGTCCCACGCCCTGCCTGCTCACATGAATGGTGCGCGTGGGCCTGCGCTTGGTCTGATTAATGGACTCGCAGTACTTGGCAACCGCGACCTGAGCAGCTGGCGCGGCGGCGGCAGTGGCCTGCGCCTTGACCTGGTGGCGGGGAGGGGGGACACGAACGGTTCCATGCAAGGCAAGGCGATGGGGCCAATTGTCCAGCGTCGTTGCTAAGAGCGTCTGGCACGGTATACAGCCTTCCCAGGCTGGCTCACCCTCAGCAGCATGCGGGCCATGGAGGGCCTCGCGCCCACGCTGGGCCTCATTCCGCAGCGAGCCTGCATTGTACACGCCTGGGGAGACAGATACACAACTGGTGCGTCTCACGTAAAGCGGGTGAGACGGAAGTGCATGTAAAACGTTCAGAGCTTTCCTGTTGAGGGTGTGGGGTATGAACGTCCTGCGAAAAACTCGACGTGTGCTTTGCTCTGCTGATATCACGCGCTGTGGCAGTGCCATGCGCTGGACGCGTCATCTAGCGCTGAAGTGATACAAACTCCCAGTCGCTGTCCTCTCCCTCGCTCGCGCAATCCCTCAAAAACATGGCAGGAGTGGCGGATGCTTCTCTGGAGGTGCCAGCGAACCTGCTGGACGTGGTGCGTGCGATGCAAGCACACGTTCGCGCGCAGGGCCCAATGGGCGAACTTGCTCGCAAAGGGCAACGTCTGTGCAGCTCCTCAGCAGCGACTGACAACTCCATGACCCATGCCCGCGCGCTGGCGTTATCAGATCGGTGCAGCCACAGCGTGCGAAAACCAGCTTGATGCGGTCCTGTCAAGTCACCCTCAGATACATGGGGGTCATGGCTCACAACTGCCTCATGAACACTTGCATGCCATGCATGAACACTCAGATCCACCCACGCCTGACTGAGCGCCGCAACCTGCTGGAGCGTGAGGTGCTGCGCTATGGCGAGCCCCCCTCGGGCATCAAGGAGGTGTTTGAGCTTTGCAGGGGCTTTGAGCGCGCCTACGTGACATTCGTGGGGGTGAGCAGCAGGGGTGCGGCAAAGCCTTTCTGCTCCGTAGCACTGCGTGTACATGCGCGCATGGGACTGCAAGCAGCTACCACATGCCTGCTGCAGTTCAGCTCCGTTGGCTGTCGGCCAGAGGGTGGGTGCTCCTGACAATGTTTGCTCTCCAGCTGACTCTGATCACCTATGCTTGTGATAATTGCAGGAATCTAGCGTCGCAGGCAAGATGAAGGAGGCATTCATGGGCGAAAAGGGTCTGGCGGGTACAGTGCGCACCCTGCCGCTGGAGAAAATCTTTGAGCTACCCAACGTCAAGAAGGTGAGAGGGGTACATCCGTGCAGCCGTCCAAGGCAATACACACAGCCTCATATGCATGCTTGCTTCTACTGCTGTCCTTCTACTGCTACGTTGTTGCTTGAACCCCAGCCTTACAGCTCATCCCTTTCTCCGCCACACTAATTGCACCTGAAGACACCTAATTTGCTACGCTCATTGCTCACAGCCCGTATCAATTTCCTTCGTCTTCTCCACTTCACGCACTCTTTCCCCTCCCTCATCCTCCCTCTACCCCCAGGTGTGTCGCTACGCCGACGGCTACCAGCCCCACCTGGTGTCCCCTGATAAGGGTGTCCATGCGCTGTGCCAGGAGGCCATGGACCTGGTGGCAGGCCCGGTGAAGAGCTGTGTGCATGCAGTGCACTCGCTCCTGCTCACGGCTGCTAGGTGGATAGGGGAGGGGGAAGGGAGGGTGGTGGGGGAATAGGAGACTCCTCAGAATCAAGGGAGGCTTTGCATGCATAGCTAAGGGACTGATTGCTTCAGCATGGGGACTGTTCATGCCATTAACTTTGCCTTCCCACCCCTTTGCCTGTGATAGGGACTAGATGCAGCAGCTGTTGTGAGGATGCCCCTCTCGCACCACCACTTCTCATCATGCCGTTGCTACCTGCTGATGCATCTGCCCACCACCTGCCTCCCCACACGGCAGGGATGCTGCTGAGAAGGCGGGTGAGCACACGGAAGCCGCTCTCATTGGCACTGCACTGCCCATGTACGTCCCTGAGTTCAAGAACGTGATCATGCCAACGCTGACAGCGGCTCTGGATGAGTGGAGGGACGATGCGGAGAAGAGTGAGCGAGGACTATGGAAGCGGGCGCAGGGGGGGGNGGGATGGGAGGCGTGGCAAACAATTTAGAGTGACTAGTGGATGAGGGGGTTAGGCGAGGGCAGGTGAGCAAGGTTACAAGTGGCACAGATGTTTTGTATAGGACTGCGCATTGTCCTCTCGCCCCCACAGCCTTTTCTCACTGCACTTACAGTCTCGCTACACTGCATTTCAGTGGACTGAGGTGCTCATGGTTGCATGTGTCCTCCCCCTCCCTCATCACCCATCCAGTGGCCATGATGCTGGTGGACATGGAGCGCTCCTACGTCACCGCCGGCTTCTTCCGCCACGTCATGGTCAACCGCACGGAGAAGATCCAGTCGCACGAGCTGCAGCACAGCGGCCCGGGACAGGGCGGTACATACGTACCGCAGTCTGGACAGGCACCTCCGCAGGCCGCGCAGGGGCAGGGTCAGGCGCAGGGCAAGAGCTTCTTTCCCGCCTTTGGGGCGGGAGGTGGCGGCTCTGATGGTGGGTTGAAGGCGGACGGCGCGTCAGAGGCTGATGACGGCGGCAGGGGTGAGGTGTGGGGGAGGGGG
>JAWZTI010000827.1:0-14074 GCA_039880955.1 Chlamydomonas urium
CTCCCCCTCTGCCTGAGGCTGCATACCTCATCATCGTATTTAACTGGGGGTACCAGCAACCAGACCTGGTGACCTGCGATGGCTTTGATAACTACTTGTATGATGTGACCGAGGAGGTCATGGACGTGATCAACCTGTATGGTGGCAGGAACAAGCTCATCGGCTATGTGAGTGTGCATGGGTGACAGAGAAGTGGCCGGAAAGGGAAGGGCGGGAGGGCAAGGTGATGGAAAGCAGAGGGCTGACAGTTTGAGGGAGTGAAAGGTGCGGGCTTGGCTGGCGCTTTGAGGGTCCCCTAGTGGTGTAGGATGGGGCCCATTGAGAGTTTCAGCTTTCAGCCTTGCTGGCTGTTCAGTCGCTTTTTTGTCACGCGCTCTTGTTCCCCATGTTGATGCCCCCCAGCTTTCTCCCCTTATCCTCTCCCCTCCTGGCGCAGCCCACGTGCGCTGATGGAGGGGAGCTGAATGGCGTGGCGGTGAATGGCGTGCAGATCACGGTCATGTTTAGGGATGATGCAACATCGTCCAGTTTGATTGATGCCGTGGCCAACAGGGGAGGTGCAGACCGCCTCATCAAGCATACTCAGGTGGGGCTTCATAGGGGGTGAGAGCATTCAGGCCACACCGTGGATTTCCAGGATGGCGCCAGGGGCAAAAACGTGTCACGGACTGGGGGTGGGGTATGCAGCAGGGAAGGCAAAATAACACGGAGGCTGAAAGATGGGGTGTGGCGACCAGCACAGAGGGTTAATTTGATGAAAGCTGACAGGTGGGATGGGGTAGTGATGGTGAACATGGTAACTTGGGCTTTGCATCAAGGGATGACGTTTGGTAGCATGTTATCAGGGTGCATGCTCTTGGCATCTAGGATTGAGAGAGGAGTTGAGGATGTGGTGGAGTGATGCCATTGGTTTAGGTGCTTGCTTGGCAAGCTCCCGCTGCCTCCTCGTCTCACCTTGCCGGCATGCTGCCACCTCCTCCTCCGACCATCCACACAGATGGCCTGCGGCACTGCTTCCATCCAAATGTACAACCGTTGGGACAGCACCTTGACCGCCGTCGTGTGCAAAAGCGATGACTTCTACCCGATAACTGCGCAGTACGGCCCTTATGCGACATTTGTGCGCAACACCAAGTTGTGCTGCCCAGACAGCCCACCCTCGCGCCTGCCCAAGCCGCCGCAGCCCCGCAGAACCCTAGAACCCCATTGAGGCCCTTTTCACCTGACCCACTGGGCCAGCCCTCGCCCCCCAGCCCGCCCCCGTTGCCCAAGCCCCCAGCCCCCTGGCCTCCAGGCAGCATCCTAACCCCCTCGCCTTCCCCTGCGCCCCGTCCTCCTTCCCCACTCCCTCCGAGGGTGCCCCGGGCGCCGCTGCCCCCCGAACCTCCGCCTACTGCACCTCCGCCACCTGGGAAGCCGGGTCAGCCCCCTTCCCCACCGCCGCTGGATTCCCCTAAGCCTCCCAAGCCGCCAGGCCGACCCAAGACCCCAACAAAACGTAGGTTTGTTGGTGGGGGCCAAAACCACCAGGGGGCTACTCTCCAGGGAGCGGATGAGTGCTGGCGGGTTGGCAGCGGAAAGCATGTGTTGGGAAGCTGACAGGTGCATGATGCGCCCCTTGCCAGTGTGTTCATCAGGCAAGGCATCCGCTTACCCTAGGCTTGACATTGGCCACAAGGTCACTGCTTGTTGTGTGAGAGCTCATCATATATTCTCTGTTGCACTTCACCTTGTCCCCCTCCTGCCCGCATTTGACCACTCAGCCTCACCGCCCCGGGCCGCCCCTCCTCTTGAGCCGGGGGAGTACTGGCCGCCGGACCAGCCTGAATCCCCGGCCGCCCCTGCCAAGGCACCCACACCGCCTCGCTACACCCGGCCACCGCTCATGCCGCGCACTCCACGCGCACCGCACCTGCCGCACCTGCCGGAGCTGCCGCCCTCGCCGTCGCCCCCCCTCCCGCCCTGGCCCTCCGCCCTCACCATCCAGGCGCTGCTGTCGCTGTTCCAGTCCGACCCGACCTTCCTGCAGCAGGAGGGGTTGGACAGGACGCTGGAGGCAGACACATGCAGCATGCTGCGAAACGCGACAGGCGCCCCGCGTTGCAGCATCTTCGCCATACAGCCTGGGTCCGACGTCCTGGGTCCGACGTCCTGGGTCCGACGTCCTGGGTCCGACGTCCTGGGTCCGACGTCCTGGGTCCGACGTCCTGGGTCCGACGTCCTGGGTCCGACGTCCTGGGTCCGACGTCCTGGGCCCCCCCGGGGGTCAACCTTGAGGCAGACAGCGCTGAACAGCTGCCCTCCATCTATGTAGGGCTGCAGTACCTGTTGGCACATGCTTACGACTTTTTTTCGGCCAGCCAGCCTTCTTTTTTGGAACCGTACGCGTACCAGTGTCATCTACGGCACCATCGCGACGCCCAGTATGGTGCCGCCGCCGCCGGACCTGCCGCTGCTGCCGCCACCATCCCCCTCGCCGCCTCCCAGCCCGCTCCCGCTGCTGCCCCAGCCGCCGCTGCCGCCGCCGCCCCAGCAGACACTGCCCCCCGGGAGCCAACCAGCAGGCGGCATCGCCCCTGAGCAGTCGCGGGGGGTGAGGGACACATCGCCTGGGGGCGTGGTCCTAAACCCTGGACCTGGTCCAAGCCCTATCGGGGACGACCAAGGTGCAGCCCCGAGTGGTCAGCCCAGCAGTGGGTTGGTTGCGGCGGTTATAGTGCCAGGTGTGATGGTGGCGGTGGCGGTTGTTTTTGCAGCGCTTATGTACCTGAAGAAGCGCAAGTACGAGGGGCGCATGGATGACTACGCGCATAACCCCATCTACGCAACAGAGCGGGTAAGGACGAGGGGAGCGAAGGACACAGGACAGCAAGAGGGGAGAGAAGGTAGGACAAGACCTGGAATGCAGAGGACTGCTCTTGCTTGCCACATCATATGCTCACTTTCAGTGACCATCACAATCACCAGTCCAGCCTTGTATGCTGCTTTCATGTCTAATGCCCACATGGACACGAATATCACATGGCTGATCCCTGCTGCCATGACTTTAATCTGTCGCAGGGACGACAGGGTTCTACTTTTGGCAGCAGTGCCGCCGATCCCGACGCTCCCCCTGGCAGCGGGCGTCCCCGCCGCTCCTCCAGCAGCTTGCATGACCCAACCGCCGCCCAAACCGGCTCTATCAACCTAAGGTTGGGCGCTGGAGGTGCGCGACTGAGGTCGACAGGGGGACGCAGCAGTGGCGGCGGAAGCTGGCGAAGCAGCGGCGGCACAGGCATCGAGAGCAATCGGAGCAGCGCGGGAGACTGTATTAGCCGTGCGGTGGGTTCAAAGGCTTCGGCATTCGGCGCTGCAGCCAAGAGCCTTCTGGCCAGCACAGGAGATCGGCTGTCCCAGATTTCGAACCAAGCGAAGGTGAAAGCTGAGGAGGCGTGGGCAACGCAACTTCGCTGCAGTGCCTGGGGTGGCTCTGGTGCAGCGCCAGAGGTGGGCGAGGAGGTGCCCACTGACGGGCTGGGGGGCAGGGCCAAGGGTGGCAGCCCTTTCGCGGCCATGGCCTTCGGTCAGGTTTCAGAGGTCCCGTCTGTCAAGCCTGATACTGACACGGACGCCCGCAGCAGGGCTCCCAGGCAGTATCTTAGAAAAGGAAGGGGATCAGGGGACCTTGGGTGGACTCTAAGGGCGAAGAGGGTCTGCCCCCTTGGCTGTGGGCCGTTCGTCTCATGGCCTCCAGGCCCGCCCCTCTCAGGAACTGGGTGCCTCCCTGAGGGGCAGCGGCAGGAGCTCCTCGAGGTCGCTGCTGACACACATCCCTGGGCATGGGCCTTGGGGGGGGAACGGAGGGGCGAGAGACGAGGGGGAGCTGCTGCAAGTGCAGTCGCTTAAACCCTCGCAGCGCAACCACAGGGGCCTCACCATGGTCTCAGACTGAGATGAGTAGCAAAGCGGAGCGGGTAGACAGACAGACTCTACATAAGACGTGTCACTGCCTTGGCCACTAAAAATCAAACAGGCAGCTATGTGTATGTACCTTGGGTAAAGGCAGGTTATTTGTTGGGTTTGAAAGGGTCTGCAGGTTGAGTCAGCTTCTCGCAGTTGGGTTGTACCATAAGGCCATGTCGGCTATGTTGATATGAAGTCCCTCCCTCCCTTCAAGTTTTCCAGGCTGGTGCACGATGACCCTCCAGGTTCCGGATCCCTTTGCTATGATCCAATCTGGCAACATTTTGCTTACGGTCATGTACCTGTGGGACCTGATTAAGATATAGGCCGTGAGGCAAGCCTTGAACAAGAGTGAAAGCTTGGATAAAGCAGTCCCCGGAAGGATAGGGTTGCCACACGTCTACCTGGTGGACCTTGGGACCCAATATAAGATAGTCTGGTTGCATGAGCGTCATTGAGCGACATGCAAGGCCTGTGTGCAAAAGCTTGTCAATTACGGTCTCATCGGACCTGCCTTGCAAACAGCACTTGATACAATGTAATGTGAATGTGCATGCTCAGTGGTATACGTGCAAGTGTGCAGCTGATTGCAGCTGCAGCAGCCAACCCAGGACGCTCAGCTCAGCGTACTTCCAGTGTAGTTTTAGCTTACTGCCTAAGGACTTGAAGGTTAGAAGCATTCCCAATGCATTGCCAACCCTCAGGAGTCTGCATGACAGAGGCAGATGGATGGTCATCCTCGTTAGCGACGATGCCGTTAGATGTTTGCCAGTGAAGCTGCGGGCCCGTCATCTCTGCCAGCACAGTCAGCGACACCACTGGCGCTACACCAGGTGCACTGCAGCGCGGGCTTCTTCCTTTTGTTGCGTAGGTAAAGGGGCATAGACACAAGCAAAGCAGGATGCACCATTCATGTGACCGTCCTGTGCAAAAGGTACACAAGCAGGAGCACAGTCAACGCAACAGATCGCCCTCAGGCTTGGCAGCTACAAAGGGTTCTGCAAAGTGCATGGAGCTTGCATCGCTTGCGCCCTCACAAAACGCTTCTCAACGTTCCCTGGGATGAATGACATACTACAAGTATGATACTAAAAAGTGTTGTGAAGCTACGGTCATCACTTGATCTCAAGTGTCCAACTGGCAGGTATGTGTACGCCTTTACGCCTGCTCCCGCCCTATGCAGGAAGCACCTGTCTAGTACTCACTGCCCATGATTGAAGTTTGTGAGGTACTGTACAAATATCATGTGGCGCAAGCTAAGCACCAGCAGAAGCAGCAGCAGATGGCGTTGCTGCAAGTACGGAGGGCATGTTTACTGCACCACTGCGTGTAGGGCGTGTTTGTCAGCCCAGACGCTGGCATGTGACTCATGCCAGGTTGATTGGACACAATTTCCTCTGCAAAATCAGCGTGCTCAGTGGTCCGCTTTGTGTGAGGTGCGCTTGACCCACTCATACACTGTTACCATCGCGCAGCCCCACGCAGCAGAGCTGACGATGCGGGGTCCGCTGCCCCTGAACATGCCCCTCAGCCCCTCGTCACGAAGGATCTGACTTGCAATCGCCCTGAAGGTGTTGGCCTGGCCATCAGCCTTGCGTACCACCTGAAACATAGGCGCAGGGGAGCCGTCTTGAGCGACAGTATGCGGCCCGCATGATTTGAAGTCGGCAGGCTGGGAACCTTGTGCGGCGGGCCAAAAGGGAAGATGATGTTTGCAATGCGGGTGCAAATTGCACATGCTGGCAGAGGAGGTACAAGCAACGCCCGAGCGTGTTGCACCGCGCCGTCCCCCGCCCTCAGCACGCCACCCGCTCACCTGCACTCGTGTCTTGACCAGGTCCAGCGGCGTTGTCACAGCCGCGGAGGTCACCCCAGCCAGCAGGGACGCCAGCGTCTGCACCGCTATCACGTCCGCGCCACCACTCACAGACGGGCGCGTAGAGGACCGCACCGTCAGGGAGCGGTCTGCCAGGCTGGTGCTTGCACATGTGTTGGGGGTGAGGCTGGGGTTGGTGGGGCTGTCAGGGGCAGCAACGCCTGTGGATGCTGTTGAGGCGGCTCGTGACGCAGTGATGCCTCGCAGCCAATTCACGGCTGCTTGGATGAGCTGCTCTGTCACACCTGGCGGTTGCTGCTGCTGTGCTGAATGATGCGCCCCTGGTGTAGACTGGGCGTTGCTGTTGCTGATGCTGTTGCTACTGACTGGGCTTGAACTGCTAAGAGTGGGCAGAACGTCCCAAAGCAGCTGCTGGAACAGACCTAGCGGAGGGAAGGGCAGGTGAGTGACAGACTGAGCACTGCCAAAGGCGAGCAATGTGCAAACACACAGTGTGGCGCCCTCTGGTAAGTTCCATCACATGGCGTGTGTGAGTATTTGCCCCGAACAAGCCTAGCACCTGCCCGCGTCCAACGTGTCTCTTCAATCCTGTTGTAACCTGCATAACAACGCATAACCATCAACCTCCCTCACCATACGAGCCCCACCACACAGCGCTGGTGGGGACTGTCGATGCCACAGAGATGCCAAAGCCGCGGTACAGCCCGGCAACGCCCTCCTCACGTACAATGCAGCGCACCATCTGAAGCGTCCCTGTCGACGGGAAGGGGCGCGGTGCCTCAGGACCACCTGCCGGCGACCAGGAGGAAGCTGCGCGGAAGCCACTGCCCCAAGCTGACATGGTGGCGCCTTTTGCTGAGCTGTGCCCTGACCCAACTGCTGCGCTGTGTGCCCTGGCAGCTGCTGCAGGGCTAGGGCTGAGGTTGCCGGGGGCGCTGTTGCGAGAACAAGCGGTTAGAGATGCTGCGTAGGTGGGAGGAAAGGGTTTGAAAGGCACAAAATTAGCATGAAGGGGCCGGTGCAGCTGTTGCTGTTCCACACACTGATGCATCTTAGCCTGGCTTCTTCGCAACGCCACACAAAGGTGGCCCCAGTGAATCTTACCATGTCCCTGAGGCTGCGAGGGTGGCGATCCATTCCAGTGTAAACCAGCAGTGGTGACGTTGACAGCCTTCGAGGCCATGTGAGCAAGGTGTTGCGAGCCTTGGCCATGTTGCCCGTGCAAACTGCTTGCAGCGCGGCTTGCCTTGCCGCCGCCGCTGTGGCCACCGTCGCCCTTCCCGGCGGGCCTTCCGCTGCTGCTTCCTGACAGCGGCTTCTCTCCGCAACCTCTGTTACCACTTCCCCCCGCCCCCGCTTGCTGATGTATTTGTGCGGCCGGCCCTGCTGTCCCCAAGACAGTTGCGCTGGTAGATGTGCCGCTAGCTGAGGAAGCAGCCGCCGTCTGCGCTGCCCCCAAGACATTCACACTGCTGCCAGCAACAGGCTTGGGGGCTGCCTCTGCGCCCGAGCTCTGCCCTGCCCCTGATGACCGATGCACAGGCCACGCCTCGGCCGCCTGGCCTCCCATCCCTGCCAGACCTCCCTTCACACCTTGCGCCCCCGCTCCCGCCCCTGCCTCTACCCCTGCCCCCGCTCTGACGCCTGCCGTTGTGGCTGCCGCCCGTGCCTCTGCCTGCAGGTTGCTCGCACACCCTGGCCTCCTGCCGCACTCTACCATCTGCCTCTGTGACACCACGTCCCTGGGCACAGTGATGAGCTGCGTCACAAGGCTGGACACGCCGCCCGCTGCAAAGTTGGCGGTGCCGGACAGCGCGGTGTCGGGGGTACCCAGCTGCCTGCCCCACTTGGTCACAGCGCTCTTGGTGGCCTCTAAGGACGTGAGGGAGATCTGGGGCGGGTGAGGGCAAGATACAGGTGGCGGGGGTTGCGTGCCTTGGCCGATTGAGGAGCTGTGACTTGTGAGCGGTGTTGGTGGTGCTAAGCTGCCTGCCTCGTTTGGTTGCATGCAGCCACAGGGCAGCAGTGCCCTGCTGATGACCATGCAGCCCTCACATGTGTGGCAAGCCCTGTAAGCCCAAGCCAGCTGCGGGTGTCAGCAGCCTTACCACACGCGCGGGTATGGTCCCAATGACGACTGTGGACCAACCGCGATAGAAGGCAGGGACACCCCCTGACCGCCACACAGCTGCGACTGTCTGGGCGGTGCTCTGCGCAGGGGTGAGTTGTGAGTGCAGGCAGGCGGCAGGGAGAGGGGAATGGTCAGGTGCGCAGGGCGAGCGAGATTTTGTCAGGACGCTCAAGGTCATGGCACGCTTAGCTCATCAAAATTGCTTGACCCTCGCGCATGAGGCGTAAGGCAACCCAAGAGCCCTTGTCACAGCTTGCCTGCTGCTGCCCGCCTCACCAGCGGCTCAGTTGCGGCCTGCTGCACCGTCTTGACCACCGTCAGGGGGTACAGCACGGTCGTCACGGCCTGCACAGTCAGGTAAAGCTACAAACGTGATGACCGCATGCTCGTTGGTGTCCCGAAACACCCAGCCTGTGCCAATTGCAGCCACAGCGGAGCACCTAGCATGGCCTACCAGCTACCAGCTTTCCGCCTACCGAGAAGCTCGCGACGCCCAGCACCAGGAAGCGCTTGACGTCCAGCTGGTCCCAGTCAATTTCGCGCTTTGAGGCCTTCGCGCTGCCTCCTGCACCACCAGTGGCCACGGCCATGGTGCACGAGGGTTTACTTCTAAGGCTTCAAGAGCTATTGAAATGAAGTGCGATGTCGATAACGCATGGGTCTGTGTGGTTCGCAGAAAACCTGTCTCAAAGTTTCATACCTGTTCATACAAGCGTGTGCGCGCAACAGCTCGAAATCGCACAACTCTGGAACTTTGGCTATGCTGCTGCCTGAGCAGCAACTGCTGTCATCATCTCTCTTCCACAACGTATCTGCAGCTGGATTGCTCGCCCATGGCGCCCGGAGAAGGCGACACGGGGGTTGTGCTGGGCGAGAACTTGATCCCGCTCATCAACCGTCTGCAAGACATCTTCAGCCAGGAGCGTCTCTACGCATGGCTGTGCGCTGCCTGTCGCCAGCATGCCCATGCGCGAATCCACATCGACGCTCACACCTCGGCGTTCCCCCCCGCGCCTGCATGGCATGGCGCGCGCAGGTCACGGTGGACCTTAAGCTCAGCCTGCCTCAGGTGGCTGTCATCGGCAGCCAGAGCAGCGGGAAGTCCAGCGTGCTGGAGGCCCTGGTAAGAGCAATCAGGAGCTGGGGGGCAGCTGCTGGCGGCTGGGCATGTGCAGGCGAAGCAGCATCCAGGCAGCAGCGGGTCATGCGCATTCTTGGCAAGCTTGCGTTGTTGTCCAGCAGCGCGCCATTTGTTCTGGGCCAGCATGGTGTCGTGATCCTGCCAAGAAACAAGCACGTGCATCTGAGTGCATCACAATTGCGGTTTGGAGGCTGCTGCGATTTGGCATTTGATTGGGCATCAGCAGCCTAGCCATGCCAGTTGGCAACGACCCAGCGGCAGCCAACAAACCACACTTTATTTCAACACATGGAACACCCAAGGCCACCACCTGAGCATTCTCCCGCCACAGATGCCCAAACTGACTTGCGATATTTAACATGCGCTCTTGGTTTAATGCACATAAGCTGGTATAGGTTGGTTAGGCTTGTCAGTGCTGGTGCTCCAAGCCTGCTGGTGTCACTGTCGCTCAGTCCTTGCACGCTCCTCCGGAGGCAGCCTCCACACCTGCTACACCTCACCCCCACACCCCACACAACCCGCAGGTGGGCCGTGATTTCCTCCCCCGTGGCTCCGACATCGTCACCCGCCGTCCCCTAGTGCTGCAGCTGGTCAAGACCCAGGCGTCGGGCGGTGGCAAGGAGAAGGACAAGGAGTGGGGCGAGTTCCTGCATGCGCCCGGAAAGCTGTTCTACGAGTTTGACCAGATCAGGTGGGTTCTTGGGGACTTTGCGGGGGAAGGGGGAAGCAGGGTGTAAGGTCAGGGATGACGTGGAGGCTTGGGCTGAGGAGCTGGGCAGTTGCAGGGCAACAGGCGGACTGCAACAGGCGGACCTCCACACGCACGGCATGACAGATCGTACTTGCTTGAGAGCGCAACAAGGCCTGCTGTCCAAAGCACTCTATCTGAGGCCTCTTCTCACTACACGACAAGACTTCCCCCGCCTCTGCCTGCCTGCCTGTGTCCCTATCACAGGGCTGAGATCCAGGCTGAGACGGACCGCGTAGTGGGCCACAACAAGAATGTGTCGGACAAACCCATCAGGCTCAAGATCTTCAGCCCCAATGTCCTGTGAGTGGCAAGGGTGCAGCAGGGCACGAGGCTGGTTGCCAAGAGGGCCAGGAGTTAGGGGGTTGGGCGGCAGGATAGCCCGGCAGGGGGGCAATGGGTGGGAGGCAAGGAGCGAGAAGTAAGGTTTGGTGGCAGCTGGTTGGGAGATAGGCAGTTGACACGTTTTGGTAGTGCTTGCCTGCACCCTGTTTCAGTGCGTGCAGCTTACATGTGATAGTTGCTGCTCGCTCCTCCCTATTCACAGGACCATGACCTTGGTTGACCTGCCTGGCATGACGCGCGTGCCTGTTGGCGACCAGCCCTCCAACATTGAGCACAAGATCAGGGAGATGGTGCTGGTGAGGAGGCAGGAGGGGGCAAAGGGAAGAGGGGAAGGCAGCATGTGTAAGTGAGCTTGTATGGCAGCTGAGGCTGGGGGCAGTGGGGAGCTGGTATCAATGCAAGTACAGGTGCAAGGTCCTGTGGGCAGCAGGGGAACTAGGCAGAGGAGGAGGCAAGTGGTGCTGGTGACTGTGCAGGGCGCAGGGTGGTTTGACATGGCCTGTCCAACTGGCCACCGCCCTCGCCCGGGCTGAACACTGTGCCCTCCTCCTCCGCTCCTTTCGCGGACCCGTCGCAGCGCTTTGGTAGAGTGGGACATTTTTGCCACCGCGCATTCTGCTGTGTCGTTTTGACTCTGTTTGCTGACCTGTGCTCATCTGCAGGAGTACATCCGTCAGCCCAGCTGCATCATCCTGGCGGTGACCCCGGCCAACCAGGACCTGGCCAACAGCGATGCGCTGCACCTGGCACGTATGGTGGACCCAGAGGGCGTCAAGACGATAGGTGGGGGCTCACAAAAAGGGAAGCTGGGGCGAGGGGGGTGGCGGTCAAAGGAAAGGGGGTTGTTGATTTGGGAAAGGTGAAGATGGTTGGTGAGGAGGGGACAGTGAAGGCCGTCAGCGGCTGCAGGACACCTCTCTTTTTGATTGTCACTGCTCCGCTGTTGCAATATTTGCTTTGACATGAAGCCCACCCTTCGCCCCTCACCCAGGTGTGTTGACCAAGCTGGACATCATGGACAGGGGCACCAACGCCGCCCACATCCTGCGCAACACCCACATCCCCCTACGCCTGGGCTACGTGGGTGTGGTGCTGAGGAGCCAGGAGGACATCAACAAGAACGCGGCCATGTCGGAGGCCAAGAAGTGAGTAGGGGGGAGGGGGGAGAGGACGGTTTGGGGTGGTGAGATGAGGAGGGAGCATGGAGAGGGTGTTGGGGCGTGAGGGCGGGAAAGGTACCGGGGGATCGAGAGCATCAACAAGGGAACTTTCTTGTCAGCGGTCAAGGTGTGAGATAGGCGAAAGCGGGAGGACGGCGATAAGTTGGGTGCAGGGGCAGTCTTTAGGATGCAGTTGGTGTTTGATGATCAATTGCTCCCTCTGCAACAGGACTGCCGCCGTTGTCCTTTCCGACTTCTCTGCCTGTTTTTGCCTCAACAAATGTCTGCTTTGCAATGCTCTTCAATTGTTTGCACCTACGGTGTCAACTCCCCTGCCAGATTTGAGTCCAAGTTCTTTGCCTCCTCCGCTGACTACCACGACGTCGCCTCTCAGTGCGGCATCTCCAACCTCGCGCGCCGCCTGAATACCATCTTGGTGGAGCACATCCGCCTGCTGCTGCCGGGGCTGAGGCGCAGGATACAGGTGTGGGCTCGGTGGACAGGGGGAGCCGTGGGCAAGCATGCTGGTAGATTGAGGTGTGGGTATGGGGTGGAAAGTTGTGGCTGCAATCAGGTGTGGGTTTTGTTCTGCCTGCTGCTGCTGTGGCTGGCGGTGTCGCAGCATCAGACGCAGGTGAGGAGCGGGGCGCCCTGATGTGCACTCTGCCCTGACCCCTGTGCACGTCGTTGCTATGTGCTCAAAATGACAAATGCTGCAGGGCTCATGAACCGAATGTTGCCCCTTTTGTCTTGTACTGGTGACCAGGACCTGCTTGAGCAGCGTGCTGCGGAGCTGAAGGTGCTGGGGGACGCATCGAACCTGCAGAGCAAGTCAGCAAGGTGCGAGGGAATGAAGGCAGGTTGGGGGGAGGCTAGCGAGGCTGTCTGGGGACACAGGTGTGCAAGGTCATGCTGGCTTCCCTGCACAAAGGTGCCGGGCATGTTAAATATACGTAGCAAAGTGGGTGGAGTTTGGTAGCTGACCAGCTGTTGTTTCGTTGGATGTGACGCAGGTCTGAACCGGGGAGCGAGGCACTGGCTGTGTAGCAGTGTGGGCTGCTGCATATGCACTATCTTGCAGCTGTGTGGGTGCCATTGCATGCAAAACCACTCATCTCCCCCTTGCACCTCCTCCTCCTCACCCATTGTTTCCTCCCCCGCTTACACCCTCCCCCTTCCCGTCCCCTCTCCCCCTCAGGGGCGCCTTCCTGCTGCAGCTGCTGTGCGACTACTCTGAGCGCTTGGGTGCCATGCTGGACGGCCGGCACGTGGAGCTGACCACGCGCCAGCTGTCGGGGGGTGCGCGTGTGAGGCACGTGTTCCAGGAGCTGCTGGGAAGGTCGCTGCGAGAGCTGCAGCCAGTGAGGGGCATTAGCGACGAGGAGATCTGCACTGTCATCAAGAACGGCGCGGGTGTCACGGGTGAGCGGCAGGGGCAGGAGGGGGAGCAGGGAGGCAGGAGGGAGGTGGGGGGGAAGGGGGAGGGGCAAGAAAAGGAAAGCGAGGGGGATGGATTTTTGAGGGAGCTGCTGCGTGTGTGTGGGCGCGTCACTGTGTGTTCTAGGTGAGAGCAAAGGCAAGGGGAAGAGGCGTTGTGACTGAGAATGGAGCGCTTGCTGCTGACATGTGGGGCATCCGTTGCGGGGAGCTATAATTGGTCACTGAGAACAGCACGCCCCTGACGCGTCATGATTCTCCTTTCCCATTAAGGAAATTTCCTTCCCTGTACCGTGTGCCACTCTCAGGTAACCTGTTGGTTCCCCAGGAGCCATTTGAGCTGCTGGTGCGGCGCGCCATCGCGCAGCTGCTGCCCCCCGCGCTGCACTGCAAGGAGGCGGTGCACGAGGAGCTGCTGCGCATCGCAGAACAGGCCTGCCCAAGGGACGCGGCAAGGTGTGGGGAAAGTGGGGACAGTGGGGGTTGGTCGTCCCTCCATCAGAGCCTGTATTGCCAGCGAAATCTGCACTACATAACATAACCACATTTGGTCTTGTGTTCCAACAAAATTCCCTGCCCCCTTCTCCCACCCCTGCTCATGCATGGCAGGTTCCCAGCCCTGCAGCGAGCCCTGGCCCATGCTGTGATGGACTACATCCGCTCCGGCGCCGACCCCGCTGAGCGCATGATCCGGCACCTCGTGGACTGCGAGCTGGACTACATCAACTGCGACCACCCCGAGTTCATCGGGGGCAGGGGGGCCATCAGGGCGGTGATGCAGGAGAGGAGCGTCAGGGCGGCGGGGGCGGGGGCAGTGGCCGGCGCTGGGGGCAAGCTGCCGGGTGCAGGAGGTAAAGGGGTGAGTGACGTGGGTACGTGTCTGTTTGGGGGGGAAGGCGGGCGACGGGAACGGATTTTTCAGCGGTTCGTGTCCTGTGACCAAACTCTCAAGTTAGGAAGATGGCAATGGAATGCATGGCAGTGGCAGAAGACAGGTAAAGCACTTGTGCACAGACCTGTCATCATGGGCAAGCACCAGCCTTGAGTCTGGGGCTCAAGCCCTTGACGGTTGAGGAGCAGCCCTGTTTTAGGCGCCAAAGCTGTTGCCTGTCGTACAGAGCATCACACTGCTCATTGTGGCTCGATTGCTGTTTGGGGACATACCTATGTTTGGGGACATACCTATGCCCGTCTCTCCCCCCTTGTGCTTGTCTCTGCACTCTGGCTGCAACAGGACGGGAACGATGCGTACTCAGGGCCCAAGGACGGTGCCTCTGGTTCTACGCTGTCGGTGCGCAAGGGGGCCGCGTCGGGGGGCAGCATGACGGGGGGC